>JAZHYW010048279.1:0-14831 GCA_037355805.1 Ixodes ricinus | reverse complement strand
TGATTACGTGGGCAAGGCCAAAACCATGTACATTAACGAGAAACACTCTTGTTACAAAGCGGGTCACCGCATACCTGGCGTGCCTAATCCAGAATGGGTTCGAAATTCAATAACACAAAATGGCGGAGGCAAGGTGCCACCTCCTGGTCGCCCGACTTCCAGCTGTGGTTGCCAGACCTGTCGGCATCTTCAAAAAAGTGCCAAACTCTCCCAGTGTAAAGGGCTCTGGCGTGCTTACCGCCCTTCCGCCCATGCATCGAAAGTGGTCCCGCGGCAGCAACGAATCTCGTCGCAGTGACCGCCGTCTCTGCGCCGTCGGATGTCGCAATCCCGTTGCAACATCCGGCGCCAGACGTCCGACGACCTACAGCCGATGATGGCCGTTGGTCGCAGGAATGGCAGCGAAAAAGGGCAAGCAGACGCAAGTGTCCCCGCCATCTTGGCATCCCGTCTGTTCTCGTGTTTCAGTCTTGACCGGCAGCAGAGCCGGGGTCATAGCCCACAACAGCACGACACTCTTAAGACGTCATTGGGCGGAAACAGAGGGGCCACTTTCGAAGGATGCTGTAAGCGCACTAGTCGGAGATGCGCTCCAGGCACCGCAATGACCCAAGGAACGGTCAAGCTACGGCGGTATATGCCACCTCATTTCAGCGTAACCTGGCAAAGAGAGAAAGCTACAGCCCTTGTGAGCCAATCGGAGAGATGGGGCGGAGCATGTGACCGCGCTCCATGGGAGAGGTGCACTTCAACGGTGTGATGTCGACACCGGCGTCATTCTAATCGGGGTGTCGTTCTGACATCCCTATTGGCTCGCTGGGACCCTGGCTTTGCCTTTGCTAAGTTAGGCATTAAACGCTGGACAGAGCTAGGAAGAGTAAGACACGCTACCGCACAAACGGAGTAGTAAAGTTAACTAACTTAAAATGTTTGAGTTGCTGCAAAGTAGGGGTAGAACACGTGCACGACAAAATAAGCTTCCTTGGAAAGAAAACAAATTTACCTAAGTTTGATATTTAGGTCGCAAGGCTCAATTTGAGTGCTTTAATTTCACCACTCACCTCAAATAGGAGCATGTTTTGGAATCGCTCCTCACTCAAAACGAGACGAACGATGTAAACACAGTGCTAAAATGGCGTTTTTTGAGCAAATTTTATTTCTGACACAAATTTGCAATCCAGAAACTAAAAAAAATATTTTTTCTTTTAGTTAGTGTCTTTAGGAGAGATTCTGAAATATTATGTTTCTATAGGTCGATGTGCCGAAATATCATAATCGCTGCCCACTCAAAGTGTGTAGCAACACGATATCACACAAAAAAAATATTTGTGTAAAATTTCTTTTGTGACAAACGTGTTCTATCCAAGCCAAAACAAAACAAAAAAAAAGCTTTCGGGGAGTTGAGTGTGTCTTTAAGCTCGCCAGAAACAAAGCTATAGGTTCATAGCTCTCAAGTGCTGAGCAACTCCCCTGGCGAGCAAAGAATATTTGCAGGCCGCGTTTCGGCTGTACATCATCACCCTCACCCAGATTGATATAAACTCGTGAAGTAAAATAAGAACAAAAACGTTGAGACGAAAACATTGCAGTGTTTTCATCGAATGCCGAAGTGCACCATTCTTTTGTTGCTTTTGAAGTTTTGAGGGCTTTCAAATACTTCGGTAGCACGCATGGAAATATTATGACACAGATGCTTGCATAGGGAGTATTCACTGGCGGTGATAGTTGCGTGCGCGATATTGAACGCATGCTGATACAGCCTCCACATTTCTTTGCAACGAGCATACACACATTATCAAGATTGCCAATCTTAGCAACCTATTAATGCGAGCTTGTTCCGAAAAGCGCTCTAAACACTACCCACAAATATGGCACCCAGTGAATGCTCCCCATACGCCTGTGGATCGTTCACGATAGGATGCTAGAACGCCTCTATGCCAGCACGCTAGCGAACATGCTAGCGGAAGCTATGGTGGTTCTTTGTGGTCGCGTCTTGCGGACGCTACGGCTGGACCCTGGTCGAGAGAAACGGGCCTGTTGCGAGAGCAAGGGTGCACCACGACGAACGAGAGGCTCGGTTTCGGACCCACCTTTGGGCCTGAGGGTGACTTCTCCCGAGAGGACGTCCTTGGGCAGGCTCTTGGGAGAGGGCACCACGAAGACCACCTCCGACAGGACGTCCGACCAGTACAGCACTCGATGGTGCCCGCTGTACAGACTGCCCCCGTGGTCTGCTGGCAGGTCGGCTGCAGGCAACACCGTCGGTGAGTTGATCTCTCTATCGTTCTTTTGCAGTAAAGTTATACTATCAATTGTAATTACTAGTTCAGTAATCCCTCGTTATAACGAAGTCAACGGGACAACAAAAAAGTTTGATACAAAAGGTAATTTGATAAAAGCGATAGAGCCAAAAAGACAGTGCCAGCAGCCTTGAACATGGACAGGAACACCACGGTACACTGACCATATATTTAATCGAACAAACCTTGGTTATAAACATCTCGTGGCAGCTTTAACGAGGAAAAAAATAATTACTAAGTGGGGTTTGCCAATAATTTCATCCTGGCATCAGTTCTCTAAACTGCTCCAGGCATCGCAAGAACATAGTCACCGCCGATGCACTCCTCTTTGTTCGAAGCAGCCGCAAGATGTTTCACGTCTCCACATCGTTGGCGTTTCCCAAGGTACCTCTCCGGACGTCGCTTTGTGTTTACCCTGGCCGCACACAAGGTCTACGATCGCAGCATCTGGCAGGAGCAATAATGGGAACGTCCGCATCGACAAGCATGAACGAATAAAAGTTATCCTCGGTGACTTTGCCAGCATGTTTTCACACACTCCTGTAGAGATTGTTGCAGCTCTGTAGAATCGTGCGCCGGTTCGGCAAGCATGCTCACGACAGAAAATTTAACGGTTGCAAAGCATCGCGCTTTCTTTTCTCTTGCACGAGAAACTTCTCGAACCCGTCCAATACCTTGCTTGTTCTGCAAAATGGGGGACAGTGTCGAACAGCCGATGCCAGAATGTCGAAGTCTTTGGCGCTTTTGGACTTAGGCCAGCCACTTTTCTCAACCTCGCAGATCTAAGCGACTTTCGGTAAACACTCCCAATCTTCCACACGACACACGTGTGCATGCAGGCGCAGCGTCGGGGGCTCCCGAAGGGATGATCTCCTATGGGCTCCATCGCTCCCTTGACCCGATTCCAACAGGAGTCGGGCAGCGTCGGCTGCAGGGAGCCGTGAGTATCATCGGAACGTGGACGCTGCTCCTGCTGCGCCGCTGCTCCCTGCCCGCGTTCCCACACCAGCATCGAAAGCAGCGCTCTGCGCGCTCTGCCTTCCATCACCCGTTCACTCCATTTTCTTGTTTGCCGTTTTCCCAGTTTGCCGTTTGTTTCGGTGGAGAAGGGTGAGGGAACGCAAGGGCCTCTGTGCACCCCCGTGTAGTCTTGCGTGCTTTCGGCACCGCGGTCTTCTTAATAAGCGTGGTCGCCCGCCGATACACTTTGAATGATCCAGGTAAAAATGTGTTAAAAATCTTGGAAAGTGAAATTATAATATTTTGAAGCCAATTGCACAGTATTTTGTGTCACAAAATCTGTCGATTTCACTTAATTACGATGCCCACGGTCGACCGACTCCTTCCCGAAAATTTTGTCCACATAGCGATGGACAAAATCGGGTCCGTATAACGAGACCTAACTCAAACGCTAAACACCTCCCCCAACGATAACTACGGGGGTGATGGTGAGGCCCCATGATCCGAAAAGCCGAAAGACCGTACCGATGTTGAAGTCGCCGCTGGTGACCCTCCAGGAGGTGGAGACGTGGCCGGTCCAGCCCGTGTGCATGCCGACGTCGACGGGCCAGCCCAGAGACCGCAGGAACTCCAGGAACTGGGGTGCACGTTACGGCTGCTCGCCTGAAGTCGTGAAGATGTGCGGAGGTCGAGAGGGAGTTGACGGGAAAAGAAGCAGACACGATCGTCAAGACTGCAAGAGCGTGCCTCTACTATAGTCACCGGGCATCTCTTTCCGACACCCAGCCTCCACGTGTTGCCTTTGTCACAGTTCGGAGCTCTGGGATCATGTCTCCTACCAATTTAGCTAGATCCTTGATCTCTCTAAAGCATTGGTCGAGTGCCTCGTTGTAATCTACTTCATAAACCTTCTTTGTCCGGGGTGAGTCACAGTGTCACACAGTGGATCGGGGCACATTTATCTAATCGAGTGCAGTACGTAAAAAAAGATGGCAAGTGTTTGAAATAAACCGGGGACTGAGGTCCCCCATAGGTCAGTCTTTGGATTAGTATAATATTTAATTTACATTAATAATATCACGGCTGAAGCAAATCCGGATGTTACTGTACCGTTATTATTTGAGGATAATTATTTAATATATTCAAAATTGAAAAAAATTACACCATCTTCCCGAGGGGAACCATGGGGTGATGCGGAGCATCATGTTGTTTCCGAGGAAAAGAGCTCGGTTGCGTGCTGATCGCCGACAGAGATGGCGCCACCGACTGCCCTAGCGTAACCCCTACGCTAGCCTCTCAAGCCGCGTGCTCGGCGGCAGAGAAACTTGGAACGCTCGCCGTTTATTTTTTTTCACACTTGAAGAAGAGGAGACTAGAGGAGGAAGTAGGCGCGTGCGCGCGCGGTGTGAGGAGAAGCGAACGCGACGCGCAGTGCACGAGCTGGTAGAGAGAGAGAGCGGAGAGAGTAACGCCCAGCTGTTGAAGAGAGGGAAGGAGGAGAGTTGCGCGTGCGGGAGTGCGAGTGCAGACTACACCGCCAAGGCCGCGGGACATAGGCCCGAGCAAGAGATGCTCCGCATCTAAAAGTAAAATGACCAATGCAAGCTAAGTACGTCTCTTAGGTCTATTCAGGATTGGTGTTCAAGATGGGAGATGAAAATAAATACCTGGAAAACAGTTTTTGCTAGACTAATTAGCAAAACTAAAAAGGCTTTTTATTTTCCTTACGAGTTTGGTGGCTGTCCATTGGTTGTGAGTCGACAGTTTTAAATACGTCGAGTTAACAAACTCGAAAGGCTTGAGTTAGGTTAAACGTATTAATGAAATATGTCGTACAGCTATGAAAAAACTCTGATTTTTAAGACGAAATCTCTAGCAGTGCTCCACCCTTGGCAAAGCTAATGGCTTACAACACATACATTAAGCCAGCATTGGAGTATGCTGCGATTATCTCGGACCCATATTAAAAAACTCATATTGATCAACTTGGAAAAATCTTAAAGGGACAATGAAGGCAATTTCGGACATCTTTTTGGCGATTGAACTGGGTTCCAGGCACGTCTCAGGCCACGTTGCCCAAATTTCAGCCGAAACCGGCGCTTGTGTGCCGCGCAAATCAATAAAACAGTCGCGGCAATAATTGCACCGGGATCGACTGGCGCGACGCCCCGAGAGTTGCGGGAGAAGCCAGGAGAAGCGGAGCTCGCGTGACCGATGCGGGGCCAAGACGCGCGACGTCACAAACGGCGCGTCGCGCCGTTTGTGACGTCGCGCGCCTTGGCCCCGCCAAACGGGCTGACGCGCGCCGTTTGCGACGTCGCGCGTCAGCGATTGTGCGCTGACGCGCCGCTTGTGACGGCCAGAACGGCCAGATCGCTGCCGCTCTCCCTCGGAATCTCCCCGGCGTCCGTCCTTCGGCATGCGGGCCGCTCGTTGCCGGCTGTGCGGTCTCCGTCGGGTGATAGCAGAGGCCGCCACGCACGTACTCCCGTTCCGTTGGTGTTCGGTTACCGAACGGAAGCTCGAACTCGCTCGCGAGAGCGGCATTGCCGTCCATGTTGACAAATTCGGCGAAACGACCGCGCCACCGCGCTGCTATAACCCACCGCGGTAACCAGAGTCTCGACGCGCTAAATGCTACCGGTACCGACAATTCAGATGTGACGTCACCCGTACGTCACCTCCGTTTTCGGAGGCCCAAAAACGAGAAACGCAGATAGTTGAGTTTCGGTTTCTTCAGTTCTTTCGTAGATATAGAAATATGCGTCACAAATGTCTATAAAAATTTAGGCAGTATGCCAGGTTCCCAAGAAGCCTAAAAACACAATTTAAACAAATTAAATTAAATCGCCTTCATTGTCCCTTTAAAGGGACAATGACGACGATTCAGTTTAATTTTTTTAAATGGTGTTTTTATGCTTCTTAGGAACATAGCATGCTGCCCAATTTTTTTTAGATATTTATGACACGTATTTTTGTGCCTACGAAAGAAGAAAAAGAAACCGAAACTGAACAATCTCCATTCTTTTCTCGTTTCTGGGCCTCCGAAAACAAAGGTGACGTAGGGAGTGACGTCAAGTGTGAATAGTCGGTATCGGTAGTAATTAAGAGATCGAGACTCTGGTTACCGCGGTGGGTTATAGTTGTTCCGCGTTTTCGGTGTTTATTTTTTTCCTCGAAATTAAGGGTATTGTTTTTCGAGTGTTTCATTTTTGCCTACAGATTCGGTGTTTTTTGTGTAAATTGGTTATGACTTTAACAATTTGCACAAAAAACACAGAACCTGTAGGAGACAATTAAACACCCCAAAAAATACCCCTATTTCGAAAAAAAAAATAAAAACACCGAAAACGCGGAACACTAGTTATAGCAGCACGGTGGCGCGGTCGTTTCGTTGAATCTGTCAACATGGACGGCAATGCTGCTCTCACGAGCGAGTTCGAGCTCCATAGTGACCCAACACAAACGGAACGGGAGTATGTGTGTGGCGGCCTCTGCCATCACCCGACGGAGACTGCCCAGCCATCAATGAGCCACGGGTACGGCCGAAGGACGGACGCGGGGGAGATGCCGAGGAGAAAGCGGCAGCGATCCGGCTGTTCCAGGAACTGGTTCCTCCGACGGGGGACGTTCCCCAAGAAGGAAAAAATAAACAGCACCCATTTTCGGTTTTCACGACAAGTCAGACGTCCTCTTTCGTTGTCAAACAACACGAACAGCAACCCACACGTGAAAACTAGCGTCGCCCAAACGAATACTGGACTTCAGTCGACCGTTAGAACAGCCATCGGCAGCAGCACAAATTTGGCATGACTACCATTTTGCAAAATTCTCCAGTACCGCGGTTCTTTCTTATTTTATTTTGTCTGCCCATAGTTGCTTGTTGCCCTTTCGTCATCCAGCGTAGCAAAGAAAAAGGCAGTCTGCGCTGCTTTATTTGCGCGGTTTTAGTAACTCATTTCCAGACCCACTGATACTGTTTCATGCGTTATTCAGGCGGAAATTAGAACAGGCATTCCTAAAATCACGTAACCAAGACGCGACCGATGGGCACGTTTCTCTTCGCTTTCGAACCACCTGCCGTGATCGCGTCTTTGTGACGCCGCTGCGGCTTGGCCCCGCATCGGTCACGTGAGCTCCGCTCTTCCTGGCTTCTCCTGAGACCTCAGGCCGCCTAGTCGATCCGGCGCGATTATTATTGCGACCGTTTAACTGATTTGCGCGCGCACACAAGCCGCCGGTTTCGGCTGAACAATTTGGGCAACGTGGCCTGAGACGCGTGCCCGGAACCCAGTTCAATCTGCCAGGTAAGATGTCCGAAATTGCCTTCATTGTCCCTTTAAATTCGATTCGATAACTACTATTCGTGTATTCGGACACCCCTAATTAATACTTCTAACAATGAACACATGACCACCTGCATGCAAACTCACAAACCAGTGTGCAGACGGCAAACATCCGGTATAGGGCATAGGAAATGCACGGCTCACCGTTTTTGCTCTATTTTTATTGTTTTACCATCTCCAACCTGAGCTCTGAGAAAATAGACTTAAAACTTCTTGCGAAAGCTGCATTCGAGTACCAAATTTCAGGTATGTACGTGTGGAATTCGAATTTTGCAAGGCGTGTTGTATGTGTTAGTCCTTACGGCCACATCCTGCACATCGAAGCAATATTGCCGCGCGTCACTTAGCACTTTGTTGCCGAGCGAGCGCATAGCCGAAAGGTTACCGCGCTTTGGCTGCCAGGCGGAGGCCCTGGGTTCGATTCCAGTGAGCGGACTCTCTCCTTCGTTTCACCTTATGTTGTACCGCAGCGAAGGCTAGAAGCGCGGGCTTCATGGTGTGCAGCTGCTTTTAAGTCACGAGAGCTTGTGCACGCTCTAGATGCCTCAGAGCAAGAAGCTCGCGCTTGTAGTCTTTCCTGTGTACATCATAAGGTGAAACGGAGTGTAGTCATACACAGCTTCGCTGTAAAAGCTTGGGTGAGTTAGAATCGAGTAAATATGGCGAGTAAGGATACCGAACAATTTCCTAGAGGCTTTGTTCTTCCCAGCCCCTTGCCACGTCTAAGCCTTTCGTGTTAATGAAGGTGCACTCACCACGTTGTCGAGAATCTCGGCGGCGGTGGACTGGCCTTCCTTGACGTAGAAGATGAACACAGTGTCGTTGGTACGTGACGGATGTTGTCCAGGGCTTCAAGGGCAGCGTAAGGCCCGGCTGGTTTGGTCGAGTGCCATGAGGGGCTGTCCATTTGAAGATGATCCCTTGAACGATACCAATCTATTATTCATTCGCACATTTGTACCTTGCCTTGAGCAGAGCTCTGTCAGCGTCTTTTCGAGCCACCCGAATACGACAATGCAATTTCGGAACATCTTGGCTTCACTTTTGCGGCATTTAGCGATAGTACTTTGTATTACTTAAAAGTTCAGAATAGCTATTGGGGAAAAGGCAAATAAGGAGGCATTGTCGCAGACGGGTGTTCAAATTCCCCCACACTTTGGAAGTGGCGTGACACCACATGTTAAAGCTTGCAGGTTGAGCAGGCAGTCCAAAAAAATGCGGTATGCCACGTATATCTTTATCGTAGCAGCTAGGGTGAGCTTCCCCAGCACTTGCTGCACACCATCAAACTTTTTTTAACCTGTTGAGAACAAGTTGTACTGCCAAAATTACAACATCTGTCACGTTTGCAGTGCTGTCAATAAAGCCTTTCAGTTCGGAAAAGAGAAAAAAAGGTGAAGAAATGAATTTTAAGCTAAAAGTTGAATCGCTTTGGCAAAAAAAAATAGAAAACTAATTTGACCTATACTTTGGGTTACTAGTTAATAATAATAATTATAATACTAATAATCTTTATTTGCAAATAAAGAGAGTATTATTAAATCCTTCCTGCATCAATGGTAGCACCACCCGTTAAATGTCAGCCAAAAACCGCCACTTATGCACAAGTGTCTGCAACTATTTTCAACTTTCTGGGGTACTTTAGACAATTTGAGGACCTGATTTCTCATATTCACGACGTGTCTATTGATGTGTTGAACTATTTGTGAGGCAAACCAGCTGTAATGTTCTCTAAGAACAATGAGAATCAATTGTGATATATGGTCCTTTACTCGTTCGTTAATTTCCTTCAAAATCACTTCTTCCTTAGTAAATCGTAGTTAGTGTTGTGCGAACATTCGAAATTTCGTATAGTAGTTTTAAATAATAAACTATTCAATATTCGCTTTCAGATGAACTCCGATAATCATATTTTTCGTAGTGTTGACAGCGACGGTCAGCCCCCATTGCAGCGATTTCCCACAAACCCCTAGGTAGACCCCCCCTTGTTTTTCTGAAGGCACCCCCTAATTCGCAACGACTCCTCTCTTCTCAATTAGGGAGGAGGGAGGGGGGGGGGGCCTAAACTCTAGACACCCCCCTTCATTCCACTTCTGGGGAAACCCCTGCCCGTTAAGTGCTTCTCACCGAGCGCGGGTGCACTGCAGAGCCTCCGCGGGTGTTGCTTCTCCGCAATGCACCAGTTCTCGGTAAGAAGCGCCGCCTTCAACAATTTGAAAAAGTTTGAATATAGCAACTGCGCTCTTGTAAGAAAAGCACACTTTCAAAGTGGGATGGTGCACGCGTGCGCCTAGTGTATTTAAAAGGAACAGAAACATTGTCACTGCTGTTATCTACATTGCAGTAAAATGTTTCTAAGTTAAACTGCGGCTGTTATGCAAAAGTATATCTTAGGCAAACATGCCCTGAAAACTCCACGTTCATCATTCGTGATCCCTTTTTTTTTTTTTTTTTTTTGAGTTCGATGTTTATGAAAGATTATTTGCATATATAACAAGATTTGTAAATCCACTCAATCAGCTGTAGCTGGGCTTATAGGTTTAATTTTAAGTAAAATCCATTGTTTACTTGCCATCCCAGGGCATTCTGATGTCACGATCCTGAGGTCACAGTTGGACTAAATATGGTTAGATTAAAATTAGCTTATAAATAGACAAGTGGAATCTTGGGAACAACCTTCACGGGTTTAGCTGGGTTTTCAATGAAGCATGGTGCAGCAGTAGTGAAAGCCTCAGAAAAACTATTTGATATTCGTTTAAAAAATATTCTGACAAACCACTATTCACTTTGAACTCAATATCCACAATCTGCGCATGACTAATCATAGCACAATATGCTACAAGAAACCGATTAACACCGTCTTTCAAAAGGGTAATGCGCTAGGTGCAGGGGTGCACAGCTCAAAAATTATGCGGGCCAAAAAAATGTTTATTGGGAACTGCACGGGTTTGCATATCTGGCAGACAGGTTTTCAATATCTCACATCATCGCACTGGTTGCTGTCTTGAGCACATCTCCGCAGTGTCGTGTCTGCGGGCCGCATGTTGTACACCCTTGCACCTGTAATGGGATCACCCTGTAGACTTACTGTCGGTTTGTTGAAGTGTCTTTTGTTCCTGGGGGCGCAAAACTGCGTCCTACCTTTGAAGTGTCGTCCCAAGAGAAGCAGGTGGGACAGGGAAGAGCAGAGCTGTCTGGAGCTCTTGCAGCAGACGCTGCAGGGAGGCCACCAGAACCAGTAAATGTTTACAGCCTGCTTAGCCCCCGACCAGGCGGGGTCCAGTCACAACGTCCTGTATTTCTAGACTGTCCCTCACCAAGCCAGGCGTGAGTGCATATTTTTATATTCCACGTATGGCTGCTTTCCCCTCGACTTTTGTGCACCACAGTTCACCTCTTATTATAATTTCTTTCTACCATTTTTATTTACTTCGTTTAAGCCCACAGAGATGCCGATCTTGTCTCATGAGTAGAAAGAAATGCAGATTTACCAGCATCAGAGATTTCACAGAAATAGAGCCACCAAAAAGTCTCGGATATCACAAAGCACTCGACCCCATCACAAGGTTACCCTGGTGGTTGCCGTGGGAACACATTAAATACTGCTACACGCGATACGAGTGTGAAATGACAGCCACGTTTCTTTGAGTAACTTGTTGAATTTCGAATTAGTGCCGGTCCAGGCGAGGACTGAAATAGCGATCCCAGCTCTTTTCACAAACAGTGTTAATGGGGATTGTGAGAGCTGCAAGTGCAGCTAAAGGTCAGATAGAGCTTACAGAGCTTGCAAGTGTCCTGTGTGAGGAGTGCGGGGGTATGCAACAGTCGAAAGCAAAACGAGGTAAAGAAGAGTGTTCCCGCCCTCGGCGCCTTGCAGTCGGTGCTGGGGCTGGACGCTCCAGGCTGCCACATGGCATCCTCCCATCGCCGGCACACGCTCTTCTCCATCTTGGCTTGCTGGTCCAGGAAGCCCATACATCTGCGCCTCTTCTCGGGTCAGCGTGGAGCTCGTCGGATCCGGGAATGCTCTTGTCGCTACCAGTGATAAGGACCATCACGGGAGAGGTCACGGAAAAGTCTCCAACTCTTTGATTACAAACAGCTTGCACCAATAAACACTGAAAACTAGCCCCTGACCCAGTTTTATCACAATCAAGGAAAACCGAAAAAGAAATACCCGGAATCGGACCTGTCCTTGAATAAAAAAATACCCAAGCTTCCGGGAAATAAGTTTTTATACATATACGGCTTTATTTTGTTTTGATCTAGAACACAGTCTGCACTTTACAGCACTGTTCGTGAGGCTGCCTTTTTCCACGTAAGGTCACATGACTAAGTCACGTCACATCGAGGTGACGCACGATGTCATGTGACCTCGTGACGTCATGTGACATGACCTGATGATCTGTCATGTGACCTGATGATCTCAGAGGATATCATCATGGCAAGTGACATGATGTTACATGATGTCACGACTTATATGTCCTTGATGTCAGAGTGTCACATGACATGTCACTTGTCACTGTGACGTCTTCACTTATATAACTTGATGTCAGGATGTCATGTGACATGTCACGTGACACTGCGACATCTTCACTTATATGACCTTGATGTGAGAGCTTCACATCACATGACACTGTGACGTCTTCACTCATTTGACTTGATATCAAGGTGTCACATGATACTGTGACGTCTTCACTTATGACTTGATGTCAGGGTGTCACATGACACGATGACGTCTTCACTCACATGACCTTGATATCAGGGTTTTATGTGACATGTCACGTGACACTGCAACGTCTTTGCTTTATGACCTTCATGTCAGGGTTTCATGTGACATGTCGCATTACACCGTGACATCTTTACTTACATGACCTTGATGTCAGGCTGTCACATGACACAGCAACGTCTTCACTAATATGACCTCGATGCCAGGGTGTCACTTGATATCACGATGTCACAGTCCATGTGGCATCAGGGTGTCTCGTATGTCACAATGTCACGTAACGTCGGGCTTGTCACCTTGACTTGCGCATCAGCCGAGCGTAATGTGCCGCTTTTCCCACGTAACCCAGCCCTATGAAACCTTCCGCGTTAAAACACTCAACCCTCCTGCCACCGGGTGCTCACATTTCGCATGTAGGAATGTCCGCCGTGGTCTCCGGAAAGTAGCTCGGAGGCGGGTGGTTGTGCAGCGGAGGGTCGTACTGCGGCATGGGACGTCCCGGGTTGGCAACCGTACTCCGAGCCCCGGACTGCGCATTCAAACGAAAAGAGAGGCCGCCATCCTCAGGAGTCGACAAAGAGAGATTGCAATGATATCTGTGAAGACTTGGCTGTCACACCACGGCCCACAAGGCTGGATCACACATTTGCATTTGAGCGGAATCACACATTCTCGTTGAGTGGAACTCAACGAGGATGTCATGCTAATGGAGGGGGCAAAATGCGAAAGTTAGAGAATATGACTTTGCGTGGCTCAAAAGATATCGGAGAAAAACAAAATTTTTATACGAGCCTAATATGTTTATCGAACCAAGAAATGGCATTGCAAACACCTGTAGCATTTTTTTTTCTTAAAAAAATGACACTTGTCAGAAAGATTGCAATTAGTGTCGACTTTCTCGCTGACAAGTCATTTTTCCACCGTAATAATGCTACAGGCACCCGCGATGTAATTTTTTGGCTCGACGAATATTAAGCTTCAACAAACGTTGTCTCGTGGAAAAAAAAAATGTTTTTTTCTTTTATATATTTGTTGATCCGGGTGGCGTCCTATTCTCAGACTTTCGCATTCAGTCACCGCCGCTTGCATCACATTCTCACGGAGTTACGGCTTTCTGCGATGCATAGTTTATTTTGCGGGTCGAAAAACCACGTTTCGTTTGCTAGACCGAGGCCTCGTACATCCGACTACTAGACTGAAGGTTTTGCAGTACTTGCAGAGCTAAAATCTATGCACTATCCATAAAAAAATTGATTCTTTTTTAATGTTGTCAGATTTATTTCAAGCACACAGTGAAGGAATGATGCACGAAAAATATGCAGGTCGGAGGCGTTAAACCCATTAGACAGTGCCTGCGTGCCCTCTCTCGTCGTAAGCGATTACGAGCACACTCAAGCGAAAAGGTGTAAACCAGCCTTCGGACACCTCCTGCCTGAAAACTTTTCACCACGCTACAGGAGAGCTCCCCAAGGTCAAACCGAGCCACCAGAGGCACGCAGCGCTCTGTGTTAAGGTAGAACAAATCGGGTAAGGCGGAAGTCAGCTACAAAACTACATTTTACGGGTCACAGGTTGTATAGGTGACATTTTGCAGGGATTTTGGTGTCGGCATTTGTTGCTGTCTGTCGTCGCAGCGGAGACGGAAAAACCCTTCTTATCTTCCCTCACGGCGCGAAAAGAGGGAAGCCTGGTGTTCCCATTGGCAGCCCACACCGCGCCCACGCCACACAAAACTCGTGCGTTCCCCTTTTCACCCGTTGCCGAAATGTTTAAAATTACACCCTCCCTTCATTGCTCAACACCACCATGGAAGCCTGTGCCTTTACTTGCATCATCACTGCCGCAGACTCTTCTTAATGGTGCCGCCATGCCAAGGCTGAACTCCGTCCCAGGAAGCGGCGCGGAGGGAATGGCTCAATTTACAACAGACTTCCGCAGCTCCCGTTGGCGAAGATCTTCGACATGGCCAACCCGCAGCAGGCGTTTCGCCGATTTTACGCTACGCCGATTCCGTGCTCTGCGCCCGCGACACCGTTCTGCTGCGTCGTAACGGGGCGACTTCGGCGCTGACCTTGGCGGCAGCAAGAAGCGAGTGGTTCTGCGGCGTCATCGCCTAATGGGATTGGGCCTCGCGCATGGTGTCCGATGTCGGTGTGCCAATGACGCGCGCCGGCACCGCCGCCCGACCTGGCGAGTTTACGAAGAAAGTTGGCGCGCGCATCCGGTGTCCCTTGCCCATTTACTTCACCTGTCACCCGAGCATTCATGGCAGTCGCCAGTGGCACCCATGGCCATGTGGTGCTTGGCACGACACTCATTTGCCTGCATTGCGCAAACGTACTGCAGCTATCACTTTTACTTCTTCCCACATTGTGGGCAAAAAAGTGCCTTTTCTACCTGTACTGTCGAGACTGGTTATGGCAAGTGAGCGGGAATAGGAAATCACTTTGCTATATCCGCTATTTCGTTATAACCGACTTTAGGTTAACGAAGTGCAAA
>JAZHYW010048278.1:0-127763 GCA_037355805.1 Ixodes ricinus | reverse complement strand
AGCGCTTAGCTTCCATCGCACTGTCAACTTAGGAGTGAACAAGGCGTGGCTGACAGCTGTCTCCCTCTCACTTGTTTGTTCTCTCGTAACTCCCGACTCCCTCAGGATGTACTCCGAGTGGCTGGTGCTTCCTGTGACCGAGGATGCTCGCGAGCGCTGCACGAGCGTGCTCCAGAAGTTTCCCTGCGCTGCGGGGAGGAACGTGGTGACGGCCGTGCTCCACTCCCTGGCCTCCAACCTGGGCATCAGCAGCGCCAAGTGCGAGCCGAGCACCCTGGTGTCTGACATTGAGGTCAACTGGTGCATGGAGGTACCGTAGTCCTTCCCTCTAACTGGAATTTGGCTGAACTATAGTTGGTGACAGCTGAAGAGTTTGGGGAAACTCCTCCCACCTCTTTCCACTTTAGCGGAGCGAACGCTTGAGAACAGGCGACCTCATCTCTAGCGTTTCGCTCCGCTAAAATGGAAAGAGGTGGGAGGAGTTTCCCTGAACTCTTTACCTGTCACCAATTATATTCTGTTTCACGATAACTTGGCGAACTGTGGGAGGCTGTGGTCCCCTCGACCCAGTATGAGCGTAGTAGCAAGGCATGTTACAACACTCCATGGTCGAGGCTGCAGAGGCCTCGTTACTGCCACAGCAACAGCGCTGTCTGCGGCAGAACATGGTTCTAGGCTTCTTTTCTTTTTAACGGCATTTGAAGCTACGCGATTTCGTCTTTATCGAGAATATGTAAAAAATAAGGAATCAATATTCACAAATTTATTTGTTTCAGTAATATGTAAACACAAAAAATGATGCCACATCCGTATCCACTCACGATTTTTTCTCCTTGTAGCGCCGTGGTCGTTGGCGATCGCAGCCGTGTAATCGACCGCTTCCGCTCAAGACATCGTCATGGCATTAGCACCTGCCACAAATTTGCGGTTAAATTGAGCGTATGCTTGTCTCGTGAAACATTCCCAAAGAACTTGCTAGCCTTAGCGACGACAATGTTGCGGCGCTGCACGTTCATCCTGAAGTTGGTTGGTTTCGTAGCAGACGACTCTTGGCCAGCAGACGACAGCGGGTTCCTCCGGGCATCGCATTTGGCGCAGCAACACACGCGCTCCCGTGACGTGGGGTCACGTGCCTCGCTCCGACGCTCTTATTGGGTCACGGGGACCGTAGCCTCCACGGTTCGCCAAATTATCGTGAAACGGAGTGTTTTGAAGATCTTAAAGTGGGCGGTGGCAATGATTTCAGGTCTTTAGCCAGTTAATTGCAGGAACTGGTCTATGTCACCTACAAAGCGAGAACACAAAACCATTGTTTGTTGCATGCGCTAACTTTTCTAAAAGCAAAAAAAAAAAAGAAAAAGAAAAAAAGAAGTGATACAAATAGATTGATTTAACCAAATAGTTTCGTTACCGTTCCGTTGCTGGCATGGATTGTGAGAACTGTAGTCCTTCTGCATGTGCGACAACCTTGCTGGAGCTCTGTGTGAGCCGAGCCCGAGACGGCACGAGTCCATCTCTTGTGCTGGCCCCTGTGAACTACATTTATGGCGGCGTCACGCATGCGTGGAACGCTTAGTGGTTCCGTTTTTCAAGTGAGGTGCATGGTGAGGTCAATGGGAGTACCACCTTTGGTTGTTTCTTCAGGACCACCCTACGTACCTCTGCGGTTGTCGACTTTTCAAGGTCGATATGACTAGAACCGAGCACTTCACCCGCTCAGCACCGTTGAAGATCGCGGCGAGAAATCAAGACGAAAGACGGGTAGAGTAGCGGCAGAGAGGAAATGGTTTCGTTGGCCTCCAATAAAGGGCGCCACGAAAACTCGTGGACTTCCTATAACGTGCCACTAATGTGGCAAAGAAAAAAATTGTTTTTTTTCTTTGAGATTACGCAGTGGAATCGTGGTATTTCGGAGGAAGGTGGTACGTTTTCTCACGTTTGTGCCAAAGTATACAACATAAGAATCACGAGCTAAAATTCTTTTGAAGCTAAAATCGTTGCATTGCACCTTTCAGTCATTCTAAACGTTCCCACCTCCTGCGCAGGTGATCTGCTTTGGCCTCCAGCTTCCGCTGTCGGAGCACGAGGCCATCAGGGACTGCGTGCACGTGTACTGCGAGTGGATGCAGGCCCTGACCCAGCCCAAGGCGTGCGTCCCCAGGCCCGTCCAGGAGGACGCCAACCAGTACGTCCGCAGGATGCTGCGGCACCTCTACAACCTGTTCGTGCCTCGTGAAGACTGCCGTGAGTCAATCGCCCGGCACGCTACAGCCTTGACCTTTCTTGTGCTGCAAAGCACCAGTCAGTCAGTCAGTCAGTCAGTAAACCAATCAATCAATCAATCAATAGTTTGAGCTGTGAGTCGGGCCCTTGCCACCGGTACCGGCTATTTCTGGATGTACATGAAGTACTCTGTGCTTGAAGAGACCCTGGAATGTTCTTTTCACTTTGTCGAATAAGGACTCTGAATAGAACACTTCACATTCATAGAGCACCAGGTAGGCATTTATGCGGCTCGCTCTTCCATTTTTGTCTTCTACTACCCTTTTTAATGCGAAAGCATTAATTGACCCATGGAGCGAAGCCGGCGTTGTCTGTAACCGTGAAAAACAGCACCTAAATTCCGTCTGCAGCAGCGAAAACGGCAGCTGAATTCCCATTGGCTGTGACGCGTCATAGTTCCAAGAAACGCCACCCCACGGAGAAGCCCTCTCCTGGCGCAGTGGCCCGGCGCCAATAAAAGCAAAAAGGGTGGAGCGTGCATGGCCGCCGTTCTCTCCTCCCTCTCGGGCCAGAGAGGGGGGGAGGGGGGGAGGGATATTCCTGCTCTCTCTCCTTGTGCACTTCTGTATCACGTGTTCGACACACTGCTTTCAGCTATGTCGCACCGCCCGGCCGGCCTCTGTGGAGGACAGCAGGGTGCGCTGCTTGTAGGAATGCACTGCATGTAGGAATGCTTTTGCATTCCTACATGTGAGCAGTCTTAAGTGTCCTCCTGTAATTTTTTTCTTCCTATTGTACAATCCCATCTTCAAAACACAAAAAGAAAGAGTATCTCTTGGCGATGGATGGCCTGCTTTGTTCGGCTTACAAGAGGTTGAACAAAGGGCGATGTAAACCTAAAAAGTACCAAAACATAAAAAAAGAAAGCAGTTTCAGCTTAGAAAATACCAAGCCTAGGAAAAACAATTTTTTTATTTACCTAATTAGGGCAGGCACAATTCAAAATAAATGTTTGTCGAAGAAAAACAATATTTTTGCCCAATATTTATGTTACAATAGGAATATTTCGATTTGCGGGCGAAACCGAAATTGTACCCTTGTGGGATGATGATGATAGCGTTCATAGTCAAAAAGTGTGCGCTCTGAGGTGCAGCGAACTCAGAGTGTACACTACGGTAGTTGGGTGCAAATGCTATCATCATCATCATCCCACAGAAATACAATTTCAGTTTCACCTGCAAATAAAAAAATTCGTATTGTAACATAAATATTAGGCAAAAAGTCTTTTTTATTCAACAAACATTTATTTTGAGGCATGCCTGTACTAACCAGGTAGAAAAAGATTTTTTGTTTCTAGGCTCAGTGTTTTTTTAAAGGGAAGCTGAAGAGGTCCTTGAATTCAAACAAACAGTAAAAGTTGTAATGTAGACACCTTAAAAATTACGTTTCTTAAGTTTTATTTCGATATTAGTGGTAGGAGCGTCGTAATAGCCAATTAAAATTTCAGCTTATATCCGCCTGTTGCGGTGTGCCGACAGTAGGAAAGCGGGAGAGCGGGGAGAAAAACTCGCGGAAGTGACGTCGTCAGCGGGGTCAGATGACCCTTGTTCGCCACTAGGCTGGCTTGGGAATGCCGTCAATGATGTCACTACGCTCTGGACAGATAACAGGCGGCAGAGAGGATCACCGCATGCCTGGCGGCAAACTCTGGACATATTTTTCTAAAAAAATGTGGTTTACATTTTCTTCTGCCCAAGATAAGTGTGATAACTGAATTCACAAGAGAAAAAGTTGTAGAAGTCCACTCCTAACTCAGATTTCTTAAGAAGTGCTTCAGCTTCTCTTTAAGCCCAGTTTCAGAACTGGGTGTAAATCTCAGATATGGCTGTTGCCAGAAACAGTTTGTTTTGCATTTATATTCCACTTTTGCATTTATATTCTACTCAAAGCATAATCTGCCTGATGCAGCTTAGCTGGGGTAGGCGTTCTTGATTGTACATAACGTTTCCAAGGGTTGCAGTAGTATTACTTGTTACACAGGCATGTAAACAGTGCTTTGCATTCCTTTGCAGAGAATGACAACATGATCAGTCGTCAGGCCGTGCTGTGTCATCACGTTCTCAGACGACTTCAGTCAGTTGCTCAAGACTCTACAACCATTGAGAAAGAGACCTGGGACGAGATCCTCCTCTTCCTATTGGCTGTCAATGATGTCCTCCTGGCTCCACCCTCCAGAAAAGGTGCCAGTTTTTGCCTGATCGAACTGAGCAAAAAGCTATTTGAATGGGACTGCCCACTCATTAGTAATGGAGCATCTTAAAAGGTGCCATGTTGAAGAGGCATAAATGATTTCTGAAAAATACTGATATCAATCTCTTGCCGCCAGTTAATTCCTTCATCCTGAAAGTTACACTGGAACTGGCATATAATGACCCTACACTTGTGGAAATAAAACTGTTGTAACAGGAACCTGCTACTATAGATAAACCATCGAACTGCTGATGTACGACATAAGAAACAACTGTTGTAATAGGCTAGTAATATAACAAACTGCTGATATAACAAATGGCTCATGGGACAAACTGACATAACGAACGATAACAAACTCCTGATGTTATTAACTCCTGATGTAATGAACTACTTATGTAAAAAATTACAGATGTAACAAACTACTGTGTAATGAACTGCCAATGTAACAAACTACTGATGTAGCAAATACTGATGTAACAAACTACTGATGTAGCAAACTCCTGATGTGATAAACTACAGATGTAACAAACTACTGACGTAAAGAACTACTGATGTGCTATCAACAAGCTGCTGATGGAGCTAACTACTTTTGCTGGTGTAACAAACTACTCATGTGACAAACAGATTTCTGAAAACTGGGAAGTTTGCTTTAAAATTGTCAAACCATGCCATTAAAACGACTGTAGGACCGTTCGTTGAATGACAATTCGTCACACGTCAACTGATAGCACAGCTATTCGTCATTTAGGGCAATTTTTCATAGGGCAGTTTGTCACTATGACAATTGGTCAAACTATTAACAGATATTTCTCATTTTTGTAGCATTCCTGGTGTTTATCAATTATGGTTCTTCCAAGCGAGTACAATTACCAGCGACCCCCTTCCTTGATATAATTACTTTTTCCCGACACAAAAAGTTAGACTTCTACTAATTTCTAATAGGTGCTGACAAATTATATCTTGTCCACCACAATCTTGGCACTTCTCTCAGTCACTAATGGAAAAAATGTATGGCAAACGTTTCGGTCACACATGCGCAGTTTGTGTCTGTGTCGCGCATGTGGACAATCGACATTCTTTCTGTGTCGCACATGCGCAGTCTGTGGCTGTGTCCCGCATGCGCAGCCTGCATCTGTCTCGTGCATGTGCAGTCTGTTTGTGTCGCACACGTGGACGAGTTACATTCTTTCCGTGTTGTGCATATGCCATTTCTGTCGCGCATACGCAATCCGTGTTCGTGTCGCGCACGTGGACAATCTACATTCGTTCTGTGTCGCGCGTGCGCAGTCTGTGGCTGGGTCCTGCATGCTCAGCCTGTGTCTGTCTCACGCATGCGCAGTCTGTCTGTGCAGCACACGTGGACGAGTTACATTCTTTCTGTGTCGTGCATGCGCAGTCTGTGTCGTGCATGCACAGTCTGTTTCTGTGTCGTGCCTGTGAACGAGCTACATTCTTTCCATATCGCGTATGTGCAGTCTCTGTCTGTATCGCGCATGTACTGAGAAAACTTGGAGGTGGATTACAAAGGAGACCTGGAAGTTTTATATTCTATACTTCTAAGGTTAACTAAAATGATTATCAATTTAAAAGGAAACAGAATACTAAACTTTCTAAATAGGACACTACACAAAAGCCGAATAACAAAAGCGACCGAATGCTAAAAAATCTAATACGAGGGCAACAAGATCTTCAAACATTATCTCCTGTATTTCGACAAGTTGTCCCAGTGACGAATCTCCCTTTGACAAATTGCCCTATGTGACAAATCGCCCCACTACGAGTTGCCACAAAGTATGAAACCAAGACGGAACGGTCCCTACGAGGTGGAGACACATTGCCGCGCCTCGCGGAGACGGTTTTGCCGACCCTCCGAGGCTTCCTCCGTGCAGACGACATGGGCAGCCACCTGTGCGAGCGAATCCTGACTGCGCTCTTCGAGGTCTGGCTGTTGGCCTGCCACCGCTGCTTCCCCTCGCCCAACCTGTGGAAGACCCTGCGGGAGTTGTGCTGCACCTGGCGGCACCGGGGCGCTCTGGTGGAGCAGTGGAACAGGGTCAACCTGCTCCTCACTGCCCGCATGCTCAGGCTCATGTACGGCCACCACTACCCGGACCTCAAGCTGGGTGAGCATCCGGCGCGTTGGTCGCTTCTTCTCCTTCTTTGACGTCCCTTTGGCAAGCAAGACGGTGGTGCGCTAGAAATAGGGTGTCATCCTATTTTCAGGTTTTGTTATGGAGCTTTGGACTGACATGATGAAAACGGCCGTGCATCTCTTTCGAATGTCCGGCCTCCACAGCCTGCTCGTTGCCTTTCGCCGTGCATTGGCTGCATGCTTGAGGATCACGAGATGCTGAATTGTTAACGTAGGTGAGCAACTTGTGCTGGAGGCAGGACAACTGAAAGATATCCTTGCCGTTGTCGTCCTGTGAGCAACTCTAGGCACTCGATTTGTTCAGGCAAATATGAGAACCCGAGCTCCAGTGCTTTCTCGGAGCTACCTTCCGAGGCTATTCCTCGAGGCAACTCCGAAGCTACTCCCAAGGCTGCTGCCTGTTCTTTGACCAGTCCCGTCCCTAGCGTGTCTTTTCGAACTTCTTAATTTGCCCGTCTGCTCGGTATCGCCACACGCCCGACCGACTTCTTTTCCGCTTTCCCTCGTGGCACGTGCTCCAGAGGAGGATGCCCAGGTACTTCCAGCGGAAGATGACCGGGGAGCAGGTGGCGCAGGCCTGGTACCGCTTCCTCCAGCTGCTGGGGGACCCCGTGGACCTCTGCCGCCCGGAGCTCATCAGCCAGACGCCGGGCTTCTACAGCCTGCTGGAGACTGCGGACACCGTCGTGGACCCCTTTCAGAACCCCTGCCTGTCTGCACTGCCCCACATATTCCAGAGGGCCATGGCGGGGCTGGCCACCCTGGTGGACGCGTTCCTCGGTGAGGGAGGTTGGGGATGACACATAGAAAATCTGACGGCACTCGGGAGCCGAAGGCTGAAAGCCCGTTCGTTCGACGTCGTTTTCTTGCGTTATGGGAGCTCACACGTGCTGACTTTGAGTTAAGAACGTGAGTCACCAGGAGTCCGTGCTGAACCGTGGAAACCAATTCAAGGAGCAGCTTTGTGGGTGATGTGCGAGCACAGTCACGAGCACGGTCATCCTGGTGGCTTACATTCGAACCACAACGTAAGAGAATGAAAGAAAAATCTGCTGTGTGAAAGGGCCTTAAGACGAGGTGCTCACGAAACGTGACAGGCATCGGCTTGAATATGCGGTTTTGAAATCTCATAGAAGACAGGGGAAACGTTTCCCTTTTCTTTGTTCAGAAATCTCTTTGTATTAAAGGCCTCAGAGTTGAGTCAGCACCTGTCTTGTCCCGTGTGCGCATTTGCTTAGCTTTTGGTTTTGAGCTCTCGTCACGCTTCACGAATACCAACTGGCCCAAGATGTAGACAGGCACGTAAAGAAGCATGAAACACAAAAGCCATCTCTCGGTCATCCCCATTCTTTTTCATTTTTCCGTTTCTTCCCATCGACGCCGCGTCCCTTCGTCCGTCTTGTAACGTCTGCAAGAATGAGTTACACGAGGCTTCTTTTTTGAAACGAAGCACAAACTCTATGGCACATCACAAAAAATTAAACGTGTTTTGCTGCGAGAATGCCAAAAAACAGAAGCTGCTGCTTGTTGTGTTTCGGGGAAGCTGACGTTATTCGAGAAATTCTAAGAGAGAATGTGCAATCTGTTTGTGGTTCCATAGTTGCCGAGAGCCTAAGAAATGCAGGGCATGGGTCGTCATGTTCACGCATCTTGCTTTTCGGTTCAATCTTAGGCCTACTTGTCGGCCAGTGCCGCAGTCTCATTGGCTGAGAAGCGACAGCAAGATACGTGGGACTCGCCGTGCCTTGCATTTTTTAAGCAGTTAGTGACTGTAATGGGTTTCTCTGATAGAAGGTGTGAGCTTTTTGGGCGGGTTAAGGACGTCATGTGGTAATGCTGTGTGGGCAATCGCTTTTGGTTCGCATTGACCCAGAGATGAAATCCCATGTCACGGTCTGCCGTTGTGCTTGTGGCAGGAATCAGCCACGTGGCCATCGAAGACGATCACCAGAAGTCCTTCTCATCTCACTCGAGTGCGTCGTCCGTGTCGGGGCGTCGCAGACTGCCTCCGGTCTGGCGGCGACCACTCCGCCCCACCAGCGGAGGGGACCGAACCGCATCACTGCCATTCCCAACTTCAAAGGTGAGCAAACACAGTCCACTCCAGAAGGAAACCAAGGATTGCAGGTCATCATCATGGCGTTGAAGAAACTCTGCTGTTATTTTATGGTTGAAACATACCGCGAAGGAAATACCACATGTCTTAGACAAACTACTTACCGTTCAGGAAACTTGGGTGGTCTTGTGACGACGTGAGGCCACATGACTTAGCAGAGTCGCACGACGTCATGTGACTTGACATCAGGGTGTTGCATGACATGCTGATGTCTAGGTTATATACACGATATAGATCTAATGAGGCTATACTTCATATATTTTCGTGGACGGAAAAGAATCGACGAGCGTAAACTGAAAATAAAGGTTTAATCGGCGAACTTGTGCCAGAAATAAAAGAATGAACGAGCGTCGAGGTGTCGGCGTGACAGCTGCCTCGCGCGAGTGAGTTGGCAAGGCCACGCTGCGCTCTTTGTCTACTACACTTGGTGTCTCGAACATTCGGCCAAGAATGTTCGAGCGTTGATCTACGGCGAGACTGACTCGGCAAGGCCATGTTGGCCTCCTTATCTACTGTGAAGTACCGAGCATCCGCCCATTCCACACTAAGCGCCCATCCCTAATTGTTGTAACATCTGAAAAAAATATCCGCAGTACTAAAATTTGTGACCTGACAAGCGCCCATCCCCCACTTCGTTGCAATTACCTCAAAATTTTGAGTGGGTGCTTGATCGGTACTTTACGGTATTACACTCTGTATCTCGAACATTGGGCCTAGAATGTTCAGAGCATCAAACATTTGGTGTAAGAGTAAGCATGAATGTTCTAGAAGTACGGAGTAGTGTTGCCTCTCGGCCATGCACGCGGAATATGACTTAGATCTGTTTGTCGGTCGAGCGTAACTCGTCGCTTTTTCTTATGAAACCCACTCCCATAACACAATTTGTGTTACAATAAAGAAACATACTTCGGATCGACTCGACCGCATCCAACAGGCATGTCCAAGCCCGGGGTGTTCAACCGCTCCGCGACGTCTTCGGGCGGAGCGCCGGTTGTTGCCGCCGGCGCATCCGCCCTGGCGGCGGTGCAGTCGGTGCTACCGCCTTCGACCCAGCCGGCGACGCCGTCGCCCCTGCAAATCCGCTCGTCGCCGGCGTCGATGCGTCCTCGCTGCAACTCGATCCTGCACCTCTACGGGTCCTGGCTCTTTGAGGCGGCGCTGGTGGGTTCGGAGCTGGACACCCAGCATACTCCGTCGCAGTCTCAGGGCGACGGTGAGTTTTTGGCAAGTTGTTTCTTAAATATACTTCTTGGGGAGCGCATTGGCAATGATGTAACTTTAGAAAGAGCTTTATACATAAAGACTGGACGGGACAACACATCTTTCAACTTTCAACACACACATGATTTATTGCCGGCACACATCATCTTGGGAAAGTCACTAGAGGAGAGGGAAAGTTAAAAATAGGAGGAAGGGGAAGAAGGGGGGCAAGAGAAGGCCTCGTGGAGAAAAAAAACGGGGGAAAACGCAGTGGGGAAAGTAAGACGTAGAGACAGCGGGGAAGGATCGAGGAATGGAGGCGGCATCGCGATTTCCCTCTCAAAAACACTGCCCACTTGCCTGCCCCACCAAGTTCGCCGACTCTGGTCTCAGGAAGGTCAACTCCCTCTCCGACAGCGACAACGAGGCTGACTGAATGTTCTTCGGCGCCTCTTTTATGGCGTACGCCTCCAAGATTTTGCGCTTGGAGCGGATCTTGTTGGCCCCCAGAACACGCGCGGACGGGAACTCAGGGGCACAGGGAGTGCAAACCTTGAGGTAATGGACTATGGCGTGTTGGGAGTCCTCATAGTTTTTTGCTACTTCTCTTTCGTGTTTGCGCATGCGGTCGTCGAGGCAGCGGCCCGTCTGGCCGATGTACTCTTCATTGCACGAGAAGGGCACGGAATACACCCGTCCGACCGCTCGGGGAACAAAGGGGGCCGCGTGCCTCTTGGCGCAGCCGATCTTGGGAGGATGTGGGAGTTTACCAGGCGGCACATCAGGCCCAACTTGAAGGGGCACGAGAACACAACGCCTGTGTCGAAGTGTCGAGCCACTGCTTTTAGTCGGTGGGCGGTGTTGTGGAAATAAGGTATGGTTGTAAATCTTTGTTGGGCAGGCTTTTGTGCGGTGGCTTTTTCGATGATCAGCTTTCCGAGAGTGGAGGCCAGCAGGTCGCGCGGGTATCCGGTGTCCATAATTGTGCTTCACAGTCTATTTGTTTCAGGCAAAGCAAGAAGGAAAGCAAATTAGATGCTCACATTTAGACAACATAATGTTGGTCTGCCTCTGAGAGGTGGCAACACCAGTGTACGCTGCAGTTAGTACGACTGCTAGCCAGGGGTACCTGATTAGCTCCTACACTGTAGTGACACATGCACGAATGCATGTCAGTATGATGCTCATCCAGATCAAAAGGGGTGAGGATCAACCCCAGGATATCTGGGTTCTTTGAAGCAAGCTCTTGCTACACGCCCTGCAAGGGTGGAGTGCTGGCACACTCTGCATAAAGATATCAAGGTTGGGTTGCATGCTATCTGGTTAGGCTCTTGAACGAATTCAGAAAGGTTTATCGTTCCTCGATATCACCTGCGGCAGTTCTGTAAAAACGTAGGGGTCTACTGCGTTCAAACGATTGCATATAAAGGATTCAGTTGTACTGCCACTTAACCAGTGATCTGAACAAAAATGGCAAAGATTTAATCCCCAGATTTATGTCTAGAGCAGAGAGGTGGGCTCATCACGATGTGGCGCTGCCAGCTCCGTTGCCACGCCGGCCTCCAGTCGTACACGGCATCTTTTGCAGGTGTTACGGATTTTAGCCAGTCAGCTCCGAACGCTACGGTCTCGCTGTCCTCGGCATCTTGTCTCAGCCGCGACGGCTGAACGCTACTAACCTCACTGTACTCGATATCTTGTTGCAGCCGTAACGGTTGTTGGCCCGTCAGTCCTGAACGGTACTGTCTTTTGGTCGTTGAATCCCAGGCAGTGGCGAGAGCAGCGTCCACTCCCGCTCGAGCTCGGTGCTCGACTCCGGGGGCAGCGGTCGCGGAGCAGCGCCGTCGAGCTTGCCCGGTGTGCCAGAGTGGATCGAGGTTCCGCCGTGCCTCAGCGCGGAGAGCTTCGAGGCCGGGCAGGCCGAGGCAGTGGGTGCCCTCTGCCGCCTGTTCTGTGCCAAGCGCACGGGCGAGGAGGTCCTGCCGGTGTACTTCTCCCGCTTCTACCTGGCGCTGCGCCACAGCCTCAGCAACATCGAGGTGACGTGACGCCTGCCCTTTGGCGATGGCTGCGTTGGAACCCTACGCACCTTTCTTGCTCGCATTGGTCGTGCCCTAGCATGCAAATAGAGTACTATCAGCAGCAGAGTGCAGCTCTGTTGCTGACACTCTATAAAAGTGGGCTGGGCATAGTCCAGGGTTCTCCCCAGAAATTCTTAAGGTGTGGACATCTGTCAATTTTAAGGGGTTTGGGGAGGATTGCTGCGAGTTTTGATGTTCTCGGCACTTTCTCTGCCACACAGCAGTGATTTTGTTTGCAGGTATTATGCAGTTCTGTTGCATAGTGCCACACGAGTCTGCCAAAGGTGACAATCTAGGGTGTTGTGCTTTTTCAAGATCGGCTTCATCTTATCCAGTGGAGGAAGATTATAGAGGTGGGCTGGGCATAGCAGGGACGGGCTCTTAGGCAGACTGGTGGGTTCTCCCCACAGTGTGGTGCAGTGGAAAAACCACTGCCACACACTGTGGGGAGAACCCTAGGTTTGACACTCACCCATGGCTGACCATGGCCTCCGAGATCCCGAAGCGAGCGAACGGCATGGATGCTTCTCTGGCCGTCCCATTCGTGCAGAGAGGGCGTATGCGGAAAAAGAGGAAGAGGCGACGCATCTCCGCGGAGAGGCGCTCTCAACCAGGCATCGAATTCGCCGTTTCAGTGGTTTCAGCATGGCGCAGGGAGACGAGTCAAAGAAAAAGTTGTGTTACGTCGAGTTGCTTCAGCTTCTATTTATACTGTAAAGTTCCGAGAGAACGCCCGCCTCTGAGAGATCGCCCATCCCTTTTTCAACGAAATACACTAAAACCGTGACAGTGAGCAGCGAGTTGTAAGCCTGTGACACGAAGACATCAATACTGTGAACGCTGCTCTTCCGGAGCTTGATGGTCACCTTGCATGGTTCACTTTTAGAACACGAATAGCTAGGCAGAGCGCAAACACGTAATCTTCTTCATCACCCTCAAAACTATTTTTCCACAAACAGTGACATGGCCGGTACCCAAAACGCGCTCGTCTTCCACAAAGCTTCGCAAGTTGAGGTTTCCGCGACTTTTAAATATCAGCATGTTTGTTTTTCTAATGCACATCAACGTCTCCGTCACCTGTAATATGCTCCTGCTCTGACCGCTTGGCATTTGTAGGTACATAAATTATTTTGACCGCACTGACCAGCGTCAGCGAGCAGGTGCACAGGAAATCCTGGAGAATCTATCGCCGTCTCTTCCGCCATCTTGGAACTACCGCCCCGCCATCTATGGGGCGTTGGAGTTGTGAATACTCGCTCACAAAGCCGCTGACCAAGGAGCTCCTTTTTCACTGCGTAATTTCGAGGCTACAAGTGGATGCTTTCTTTCAGTCTCTCCTTCACTAAACTTGGATTGCATTATTGGCGTTGTCGACAATGCGATCCCTAGGATTTTGTCATCAAGCCTTCCGATTCTCGCGGTGACAATATAGTCGGCTCATGCAGCGGAGATGAGCACTGTGTGAGCATTCAGTTTGGGCTCGTGGCAATCAATGCCTCGAAATTGCGTAGTGGCCCCTGCCCATTAGCTGCAATAGCGGGAATAGCCGAAACTTAACAGTGTGTGGAACCCAGCACGTGCCTTGTGCCTTGCCAACCACAGCGCGTGGCTATGATAGACATTGGTGTCATATATATAATGGGCTCCGGACCATGGGGCCACTTGTTCCGGCTGCAAGTTGAGGGGTTGAACGCTGCCCGTCTCTCTCAATATTGCTTCTGCGACTGTCGTTTCATGGAGAAAAACAACAACTAACGTGTGTTTCGTAGGTTATGAATATCAAGGAATAATTCTAAGCAGTATTTACTGAAGGTACAAAAATTGTTACAGTGTCCCTTTAAGCTGTACAATCAGCAACCCTTGTAAACTTGTAAGCTGTCCTGTCACAACATTGCGAGGCGCCTGTTATTCCTAGATCTCCACGTGTTTACTGAATCCCAGATTCCCAAGAACGATTGCTTAATGCACTGCTTATAGAGGGCATGGCGGTCCTTGAATTTGCTTGCTGCTTGCTACTGTGCAGAGCAAGGCCCAGGTGGTTGCGAGCGTGCTGCTCAACTCGTGCGACCTGTTCCGCCAGGACATGGAGGGTCAACGTCCTCCTCCCCTCTTCTTCCAAGCCCTCGAGTCCGTCTTCTGCCCCGACCGGGAGTCCAAGATAAGGCAAGGAATCTGGCTTCTGCTTCTCTCCCGACCCACTATATTGTTGTGCGAATGGAAAAGGATTGACAAGCTAAAACTGAAAATAGACGTTCAATTGGCGAACTTGTGCCAGAAACAAAGGAAAGAACGAGCGTCAAGGTGTCGGCGTGACAACTGGCTAGCGTGAGAGTGAGTCGGCAAGGCCACGTTGGCCTTCTTATCTATTGCTCTCGGTATCTCGAACATTTTGCCTAGAATGTTTGAGTGTCGAACATTTGGGGTAAGAGTAAACGCAAATCTTCTAGAAGCGTGGAGTAGCGTTCCCTCTCAACCTTGCACGCGGCAATATTTGTGGATGTCGACATGGTCCTTAGATCACCTGGTCTGGAATCTTTTCATCAAGCTATGGGAAGGTTTTCCCTGTTGACAAACTAAAGCACCAGATGTGCGTTGCCGATGTTTGGAGTCAATTGATCAGACTGCTCGGAGCACCCATAAGTGGATGGACATGGGTTTGGAGAAACCACTGCTAAAGAAGTCACTGGATTTGTCTACTCTCACAAAACCCTACTGACCTGTCGAAAAGATGGATGATTAGAAATGCCACCACAATCGAGACCTTGGGATCATTTTATTTCGGAATTAAAATGCCATACGAGGGTTGCTACATCTGGTTTTAAAAAGATTATCAAAATATTTCAACGTGTCATCTTTTCTAAAGTTTCTTTTCACTTGTTTTTAATTTTGTGTGGACTCAGTGCTGTGGTGACAAAAATTATTAGGGCAGAAACCGCCGAAGCTTCCAGACCAGTAAGCGGTTTTATTGAGGGACGGTGATATAAATTTTTATGCCTATTACGAGTGATAGTAGTGGAAAACCGAGGTCCTGTTGTGTTATCTAAAAACACAAGTCCTGTCGATGCCCATACTGTGGGAAGTTGCCTAAGCTTGACAGTCGCAGTGCGAATTCTAACCTTGGACTTTTGATCTGCACTGCGCAATCAGTGATTACATGAATGCACGCCTCTACAATGGCCATTCACCGTCGAAGCCAGTGGGAGTGGGTACTGAACTCGCCATGATCAAGTCAACTCATAGTTGTGCATTTCATTGGGCTCAGCTGCCAAACTAAATGAAAACAAAACGTTCAGGGCCGGACATGCATACCTAGTCGTATACTAACGGAGTGTTCTGGTATTTTGTCCTACTTTTTGTTTGCATTGTTTGATAGTTCGTTAACCTCTGGATGCCTGCCCATCAAATGGAAGAGAGCTCACGTGGTTCCGGTTCTCAAATACGGCCAAAAAGATGGAGTTAACAACTACAGGCCCATTCCCCTACTATGCGTGTACTCAAAAATACTAGAACATAATAGTTTACAGTCATCTTATGCAACATCCAGACAGAAACAATTTTTTGAGTCCTAGCCAGCATGGATCCAGAAGTGGTTTTTCGTATTGCAAGCAGTTTGTCGAATTCTACCATGATATTGCTTACTCGTTTGATAATGGTGCTCAGATGGACCGCATTTTTCTTGACTTCCAAAAGGCCTTTGACATGGTCCCCCTTAAATTAATTCTGCAATGAGTCAAGTCTTTGAACGTCCCTGACAATCTTTTCAGCTGGCCCACTCACTACCGTAAAATCCCGAGAGATGCCCCACCCCCGAAAGATAGCCCACCCTTATTTTTGGCTTGATTTGCTATATTCTTTTAAACACCGAAAGATAGCCCACTACTAGTAATAGTAGTGTTTTGTATACCGTAAAAACCCAAATATAATACGAGGTTTTTTTTTTTTCAAATTTCGCTATGTAAAATTCGCGGCTTGTATTATACGCAGGTCCTAACAATTTTCAGCTTCGATGAGGCGCGATCAAACGCTGTTTGACGTAGTTTCGGTTTCGAAACAATAAGGCGCTCAAAACAGCTATCATCATCATTAAAATCACAATGTCCGAGGCGCCACCATCCGTCCACAGTCAGGCTCGGCAATGGCGTCGGCGCGAAAACAATAATCGGCCGCCTTCAAAAGAAAAGTCCTTTTGGTTGCGGAAGGCATCGGCAATAGGGCAGCCGGACGACGATTCGCCGTAAATGAGGGCAGCATCCGCGGATGGAGACGACAAAAGCAAGCTCTGTTTGCGTGCAACGGAACGAGAAGAAGCTTTAGGAGCCCGAAGAATGCCGACGTCGAGGCAAGTCTGGGCGACTTTGTAAAAGAGCAACGTGAACGGCACCTCGCCGTAAACACCGAGCTGCTGCATGAGAACTTTGGCGAGCCGACATTGGGTTACTCGCTTTATGCGCCGCGTCAAGATTTCACTGCGTCGGCGCTCGCTCGTCGCTCATTCTTTCAAGTGCGGGATTTCAAATGCGCTCAACGGCACTGAAGACTACTGCCTTTAGGAGGAGGCGTCGGACAAGGAGCCTGACGGACGTGATAACAGTGATTAAGGTTCAATTATGACGCAAATAAACGTTTTTCTTAAGACTTCCAGGGTCGTACTTTACGCGGAATATTTTCGTAGTCCTGATTTTGTTTCGTATTATACGCGGATAATTTTTTTTTTTCGTGGTCCTCAAATTATATTTTGTATTATTCGCGGGTTTTCGCGGTACTCTTCTACTGGTCCGTCGTTCGTTTGCGCTGGATTCTCGTTCCAACAAGCTTCGAAGGGGGACAACCTAAAAATAGCAGTTTTTTAAAACTTTTCTTGATTGTACACCGAAAGTTAGCCCACTCCATATTTTCACCCGATTTGCTCTTGATGTTAGGTGGGCTATCTCTCGGGATTTTACGGTATCTTAAAAATAGGAAACAGGCAGGTTTTGTCAATGGCAAAATGTCAGCTTATCTAGGCGTAACGTCGATGTTCCCCTGGGATCTGTGTTGTTAGAGCCTCTCATGTTTTTACTGTTTATAATTGACATCTCTACAGAAATTAGGTGCAGCATTCTGTCTCTATGTGGACGACTGTTTCTTACATTAGTAACATTAAGTCAAAGTCAGATTGCTTGGTTTTGCAGGAAGATACTATTGACAGGATCTCAAGGTGGTGCGATAATTGGAAAATAAAACTGATTATCAGCAAATGCAGCCAGATGACTTTCACTAAACAGCATAGACCATTTGCTTTCACATACACAGTTTCTGGTGTTCCGCTAACGAAGGTAGAAATAGTACCTAGGTGTTCACTTCGCACAAAATCTATCAGGGAGTGTGCACATAGACTTCATCACAGCCAAAGCCAAGCGGATGTTAAATTTCTTGAGACGAAGCTTTCGTGACTGTCCTCTAAATGTAAAAAGCAACTTTATTCTTTTCTAACATAATGCCAATCCTAGAATATGCCATTGTTTTGTGGGACTCCAATGAGCACCACCTAGTAGAAAAAATTGAGCAAGTACGAAATAAGCAGCTAGATTTGTTAAAAAATATTACAATTACCGTAATATCCCGAGTCATCGCCCATCCCCGAGTCATCGCCCACCCCAATTTTTGGGCCAATATCGATTTCTAAAAAAACACCGAGTCATCGCCCACCCCTTCAAATACCCCAACGCGGACTCCGCGATCTGCAAACACTCATCCTACCCAAATGACGCGGCCGCGGACCTTACAGTTGGAGGACGTCCGTGACAAAGTAAAACGGAGAGAAAGGCCCTCTCTTTGCTTACGCATTTTTCGCGTGAGCGACTCCGAAGTGGTAGTGTATCCATGCGAAAAGAAAACGATGAAGATAACAAAATAAAAGTTTGTTTTGCTTACGAAAATATCGATCCGACAAAAAAAAAAGAATCGGAAAGATAACACAAGCATTAACCCAGTCAGGAATCGCGAGGTAAGCGTACGCCCCATATTTTGGGATGTAACCGCGGAGTGTAAGGTCGAAGTCTGTCTCCGCCGAAGTAAGGTCGCCGCGAACCCGCTCCTTCTCCCCGCACGTCGCGACCGCGGTTGTGCAATGTTTTAGACAAAGCCAACAGGTAAATAAAGCTTTTCTGGAACGCCCTACACAGACGTTAGTAGAGCGTCCCAAACCCCTATTGATAGCACGCCGTGCACGGACGCACGCATGTACGCAAAAAACAAGAAAGTTGCGCAAGAGCTTGTGATTGACAAGGCGCCCGACTTGGCCCGACGCCAAAGTATTTGCCACGCGATCGCCGGCTTTTCCGCTTTCCCAGCATCGCTCTTCGTCGCTTCTTTGGTCCGCTCGCTCGCTCGCTCGTTGCGCCTGGTTGGTTTTTCTATTTTCTTGCGGAATTTTCTTTCTTTTCTTCTCTTTTTTTTTACTAACTAGAGAACATAGTGGTGACGTGTTTTCACGGAACAAACGTTCGTGCTCTATGCAGATCGGTGGCGTTCCTAGCGCGTATGCAAGCAACGGACTTCGCGGTAGTAAAACATTCTTTCGTGAGCATTTTTTCTATAAAACAATAAAACTAAATCGAGTTTTGAGTTTAATGTATCTGTTGCGTAGCAGCGCTAGATACGGAGAGAAAACTGGGCGGCTTTCTCCGCTTTTATTAACTTTTTGTGCTCACCCACCGAGACATGGCCCACCCCACTTTTTCTATGAATTTCAGGCGGCAGGGGGTGGGCGATGACTCGGGATATTACAGTATAGGAAAGTGTCACTGCAATGAGAAAGCAACTAGATTGGGAGCCACTGGTATCTAGAAAAGACGGCTACGTTTAAACTTTCTCCGCGCAATAACCACAATCAAACCAGGATAGATAAATTGAAATTCATCCAACTGCCTATACCTGCGTATATCGTAGATTAGACCACTCAAAGAAAATAAGGGAATCTACATCCCAAGGAAACATTTTAAAATAATAATTTTTTTTTTAACATTGTAGAATGAATTATTTGATAACATTGTCTCAGTCCTGTCCAATGCTCTCTTCTACGACAAACTGACGTGCGATAGTTGGGATGGCTGGCACATATAAGTAACTAGTAGGTGTGCAAATGATACATTTTTTTTAACATGCGACATGTGTGAAATAATTTTTGCAACTCTGTTTTTTAATTATCTGTTCTGCCTATTGTCCATTGTATATCTTTCTTCTGAAGCAATTGCTTCAACCGAAAATCAACCTGGGTTTTTACAGTGGAGCTGTTGAAGGCTAGTTTCCCCAGTTTCGTGTCCGTGGACAAACAAATCTCGACACAATGCTCTGGACAGCTACCAGCATCTATGAGCGATGGCGGCAACCTCTTCCAGCCTTTCAACTCTGGTTTTCACCAGAGTGGAAAGGCTGAATTTCTAGGCGTCATCCTAGAAGTCGTCCTTGAGGTTGTCCTAGATGTCGTCCTGAAGACGTCGTCCTTGAGGTCGTTCGTGAGTTCATCGAAGAGGTCCTCGAGGTCGTACTATAAATCATTCTTAGGCCGTCCTAGACGTTGTCCTCGAGGTCATCCTAGAAGTCGTCCTTGAGGTTGTCCTAGATGCTGTCCTCGAAATCGTCCTAGAAGTTGTCCTTGAGATTGTCCTAGACGTCGTCCTTGAGGTCGTCCTAGGCGTCGTCCTCTAGCCATCGTCCTTGGGGTCGTCCTAGACGTCGAATCCTCTAGGCCGTGCGTCGCTTGAGGTCATCCAAGAAGTCGTCCTTGATGTCGTCCCACCATAGTACAGCTTCGCTGGTCTTCCTTCTTCACCAGAGTGGAAAGGCTGAAAGTTTTTTGTTTTGTAGCGTGAGCTACACTGGCCGAGTTGAGTAGTTTTCGCGTGGCTCTCATAATGAGCCGTGCTCATTATCCGAGCCGTGCTCCAATATGCGTGCTCATTATGCGGAGCGCGCGGCGCCGTGCGCCGTGCTCATTATGAGAGCCACGCGAAGCCGCCGCCGCGCCCGCCTCGCCGGTCTGCGCATTCCAGAGGAGTGAGCGTCATAGCCGCGGCAGGCGCACTGGCGCTGCCGCGTGCCCGGCTGTGCGCCTCTGTTGCGCAGTAGCCAAGTCTGACACTGCACTGGAGCCGCTTGATAGCGCCTCTCATTTTGTGCGCATTAGCTCACTCTACATATATCCTGGCATAGCCGAGCTAAACCACCGCAATTTTCGTTTTGTTTTTACTGCGTAGTTAATTGGCACGGTGCTGTTTGGTAACCTGGAATAAACCTCTGGTGCTGCGGGATAACATGGAATAAACCTCTGGTGCTGCGGGATTACATGGAATAAATGAAATTCATATTGAGCAGTTTGTAGGGTGGTTAGTCCCCATTGTGAAAAGTGTTCTCTTACCTCGCCCATCTGTCCGAGACTTTTAGAGTCTTGACCAACGAAATATATAAAAGCACTTTTCCGGTAGAAGAACATGCTCCCACAGGGGGCTACTGTCAAAGAGGGATTTTGCCCTCCGTCTTCAGATTGTGTGGGAGCAACCTGCCATTGAATTTTAAACTTTCTTTTTATTTGTGCCGCAGGTTGGTGCCCAACATTTCTCAGGTGGAGCTCCGCTGGTCTTCCACCCACCTGCTCTTGTCCATGCTTCCTCTTCCGCTGCATTACGGAAACCTTCTGCTCAAAGGTATGCTCCCGCTAAAACCTTGTTGAGATTATTAATGTTTGTACCCTTGACTTTAGGATGATATTTATAGCAATCATTACCTGACTGGGTGAAAAAAAGAAAAAAATTACAGTAGAACCTTGTTGATATGTCTCTCAGGGAAACGCAACAAAAAGAAAGGAGACAAGAAAACATAGGAACCTACAATGCTTTTGGGGCCTATAGGTAAATGAAACAGGAAGCCAGTCTCACACTGCAGTTCATTTCAAGCAGACTTTTGCAGCTGTGATAAACGACCAGAGTTATTCAAATATAGGTTGACTGTTTGTTGGGAACTGTTACTTGATATTTAGGGGTCTTTTTGTAATCATAACCACAGACCGTCGACCTATGAGAGTGAGCAGAATTTCTGAGCCGATTGAGCTGTCCCAGGTGCTGTCCCGTGTTCAGCTGCTGCTCCTAGCACGCCAATGCGAAGCGGTGAAGCTCGACACGCACATCGGTGTAAAGGGGTGGAAACAGGGGCAAATCCAAGGGGGGGGGGGCGGCGGGGGCAGCCGCACCCCCCAATCCAAGTTGACCCCCCCTTCCCCCTTCTCCAGAAAGCAATTTGACATGAATGGACCCCCTGGTGCACGAGAAAGAATGGGAAAATAGTATCCTTACAAATTCCCCCCCCCCCCCCCCAAACGGAGTTCTGGATCCGCCCCTGGGTGGAAATATTTTAATCGGACGGTGCAAGCTATGAAATTTTGGCATCTGGTCCTAACCACTAGAACTAGATTTAAACAGAGACTGAGCGTTTGGCGAGGCTTAGTTTATTTTTGCGGTGAAAAAGAGCGGTTCTCCTTTCTCCCAAACCCGTGGTACTTCAGTTGTACTAAATCCTTTGGGGGGATTTAGTACGTACCTATTACATGTTAACACATTTTGATATATATACATATACATATATATAGAGTTGGACGGCCTTTTTTTTTATATAAAGGATATATATGGTATTCGGTGCAACCAACTTAGCAGCGGTAATTGTTAGCTGTGCCAGGCGTTTCGCTGCCCATGCGGTGCATCGTCGGTTTGGTTTATGTTGTCCTCTGTTTCGACCTCGTCTGCAGACTTTGGGTCAAGCCAGACAGTGACCTTCCAGTCCCTGAGACCACGCCTGATGAACCTTCTGATTGGAGCGCTCCAGAACGAGACGGATTCAACCAACACGCAAATGCTTCTGGGTGGGTGTCTGGTTCCGCTACCATTGAGAGATGCTTCTCACCAGCTAAAATTCGTTTCATGAACACATGGAGGCACTGTGTTCACTCTCAGATATTTCTGTGCGATACACATACAAAATGAAGTGCTCGTGCTAGAAATGTAAAATAATTATATAAAATATGGGTGCTCTATTAGTAATGCAGTTTTATTTTTTTTAGTCTTTGGAAAATTCCAACCAAGCACATTACCATAGGTGCTTGAGGAAAAGTTCAGCGAGTAGCTACCGGGATTGTCTCTATTTGTTTGTGCAACCGTGGGCGTGCGATGCGACAGTACCGACAGTAGTGCTGATACTTACGGGCAAGCGAGGAGAGATGAAGCCATTAGAAGCAAAGCCTGCGGCATCGGCTACACAAAGACAAGCGGGTGCTACAGCCATGTGACGCGTGGTCACGCAATTCTTTCTTGCTCTCAGTTTGGAAGTGAGAAAGGTATGAGCAGCGTACAGAGAAGGTACCACGCTGTTGTACCTCGTGTGTACACTGCTCGTCGGTCATCCTCAAATTTGCGCGTGCCTCGCCTTGTACCTCAGCAGCGCTTGATATTTGACCAAGTTTATGGAGGTGAAACTAGGAAAGTACTATTCTTGTTGTTCTAATCCCGATCGTTTCTCCGACCTGGCCGATTTCAGGCGGTCTTCTGTTCTGCGTGCAAGACGCAACCGCCCACGAAGAGGCCAATCAGGTGACCCAGCCGGCTTCGACAGGTCAGGACAATGCCAACATGACCTACTCCAACCTTCTTTGCTCCGGTGAGCGGGACGTCTTGTCACTTTCTGCTTTTTGGAAAGTTAGTTTTCACGAGTCTTCATGACGCCTGCAACTTGCGATAAAATGCGGAGCACGCATACCTAGAGCCATCAAGTGAGCTACGCTTACGGTAATGTCGGCACTTCATTCTAGGTCTTTTTGTGGGCGCCACCATTTTGGTACGTAAGCGCAGAGCGAGTGCAATTGGCTATTGTTACAATCAGATAACGTGACTTTCCCGAGCCTTACATGCGGTGTCGGGAGGTTCAGGTGATGCCGGCTTGCACAGTCACAGACTGTTTTAGTGATTCCGGAGCACAAAAGACCGTTTCCGACGATTTTGAACGATGCTTCGGATAACTGGCACCGCTGGCTTTGACCACCGACATGGCCGATGCGTAGTAACTCGAAGCGTAGCTTATTCGGCGGTTCTGTGCATACTTGCAGCTGTGTGAACACACTCCTCTATTTCTTTTTGGATCTCGGTGGTGGCCTGCATTTGTAAAGCTGGTCCTTAAGCGAAGCTTTGCCTGAGCCATGCCGAGTGCAAGTTCGTCTGCTCCTTTTGCAGGGGTTGTGGTGACGTCAGAATGGCGAGGTCTGATTGGCTCTGATTGAAGGGTAGTTGATAGACCACGAAGCAAGCTGCCTTGAGGTCTGCCCACTATCCTTCAATCGGAGCCAATCAGAGCTCGGCGTCTCTGACGTCACCACAACCCCTGTAAAAGAAGCAGACGAACTTGCGCACCGCATAGGTTCTCGAACCGGGTTCCTAGGAACCCAGGGATTCCTCAGAGTACCCTCGTAAGTACTTCTCGGTCATCTCCACCACTGAGTAAAGCGTTTTACATGTTTAAGCACTATTTTAGAGGATTCGAGGCTCCCACTGATGCGTAGTTATGAGTCAATCACTCCCTAGTATGTGAAATATTGTTTCAAGGGCCTGTTGGCTTCTGCACTTCTTTATTGTATCAGTGCCAAGTTTAAAGACCCATGGCCTGAGCAAGGAGTCGGTTCCCGCACTCTTGGCGAGATTACATTTAGATTTCAGCCCTGCGTTTTCTCTATATTTATTTCTCGGAATACTGGAGGCAACAGCAGTGCGGGCATGTTACTTTGAAGACGATTTAATGGTGTTGACCCGTGTGGCGGTATAATTGGTGGAATCGGACGAGGACTGAAACATTTTAGACAACAAGCCAGGTTACTGAAAACTCGCACGTGGATTTGCAGCAGCCAGTGTGTGCCGTACGATGAACAAGCGAATTTCGCGGGAAATGAAGCTCCTCTCGATGAAATGTAGGAGACTGGTGGTGTACTATCTGGTTCCAGTAACCAAATAAATTGCTATTTAGAGAGTGATATGTTGGTTTTTTGTTCTTTGCAACTCTTGGGTCATGTTGGTGGGCCAACACGATTTGTAACCAGACATTTTATGACCTGTGAATTTTAGTCGAGATGCCAAAAGTTCATGGTTGCAACATTGTTTCCTTGTCTACATCGAGTTCCTTTTTTGGCACAAGCTAGAAGGCTTTCTGATCCTTTTTTCGTGTCTTGGTTGGGTGAAAACTTGTACTATACGTGGTGAGTTTTGAAGTAACGTTCTACTTTTTCGTGGCCGGTACTTCGCAACAATTCCCATTGGTTGCGCCTTTGAAGTTGAGTCTGTTTGCTTTGTTAGGATCGTCTTCCAAAAAGAAGATTATCTGTTCGCAACAATTTAGTGGCTTGCATCTGTAGGCCACAGAGTGAAGTTACAGTAGTTTTCAGAGTGTTTGTGACAAGCGTTTCTGACGTGGAATATGTCACAAAACCTTCTTTCTTGAACTGTGCTGTTTCTCTGCATGGCTGGTGCTGGGGCTATTTTTAATTTGAAACTTGGTGCCTTCGCTGGATGGTTGGTTTAAAGGTGCGAAAGACTAACCTTTCTAAAACAAACTTTCGTTGTCAATCAAATCATTTATAACTTATTTTCTTCCTTGTTTTATTTTCGTATTAACTGTTAAATTCTAAAAAATAAAATCATAAAAACTCAGCAAAAAATGAAAAAATCGGCAAACATTTATGAAAATTTGCGGGTTGCCCTCATGCATTTTCAGGCACAGCCGTGCCTTGGGTTTTTTAGACGTAGCAGAAGTAATATTAATTATACTCCGTTTCGCTTTAAAGTCTGCAACAGAGCCCACGAGTCATGTTCGCCAATCCAGAGCTCCACGCATTCCAGGTGGCTTCATGCTTCGCCCATCCAGAAGGTCACATGAAGTGCTCTGAGCTGTGAATTGGTTCCGGTGGCTCGTAGCATCCATTGCGGTACATCCTAAGGCACAACGGGGTATAGCCAAGAGTCACACATGTGTTGGGGATGCTCGAAATGTGAACTCAGATTTGTCTCGGTGCCTCAAAAGCTCGACTAAACGGTAAACCGAATACGCTATGGTTGTCGTTGATGGTTTTTGGACCTCTTTCCTTTCGAAAGTGTAATTTCGGCTAACATCCCACCCCAAATGCTCTCTCTCTTTCTTTTTTTTTTTAACAGCAAAAGCCAAGTAGAGTTAGTTAGAAAAAAAAAAAAATAAGATTTTCTTAAGGGCTGCCATTGTAATTCATGAAAGTATGGCTAGATGGTGCATTGGTTTTGTGAAGATATTGAGGTAAAGACTTACCCCAATCAAAAGTTGCAAGCTAAAAAAACCAAAAATCTCCATACAGACTTAGTGTGGGGTTAGGTCTTTCTAAATTAAAAGTGAAAAAACACTTTTGTGGGCTATTGGGTTATTTCGTTACACAAAACAGGAAACAATAGCAAAGTCAATTACTTGCTTCACTCATTTTGTCATATTTATACAAACAAACATCTGAAACATCCAGAACATCAATTTTGTTTTTTCACATTGGCACATAAAAGAAAAAAAGAGCTTAACTCCATTCTGCTTTTTTGGAAAATTATGGTTTTCTTTATTTGTAACTGTTGACTAAAAAATACTTGCTTTTTGATAAAAAAAAGAAGAAAAAAGCACAACTTAGCCACACTTTTATGCTAAATTACAGTGTTGGAGCCCATGAAACCAATTTTTAAGATCTATATAAAATGGATCCGATTCATTGGGCCCCCGCTATGCAACGAAGCAGGCAAATGGCACTACTACCACTTTGTTTTGGTTTGGGGCTGGCTGTTGTTGACCTTGCTTGCAGATGAGGAGTCCCCGCGGTGGTTGCGCAGGGAGAAATCGCATAGCTTGTCCTCAGAATCCGACTGGGACCCATTTGGAGCTGATGGCCTGGGTAAACCCTCAGTGAGCTCTCTCACCCGTGGGGCTGCGCTTGCCTGGTGGCCGGTGTGTCTGTGTCGGGTGTCTCTCTTGGTGTTCTTGCGCGGTGCGGCGGTGCTAATGCTGGATGGCTGCTCAGTCGTTGCGACGGTTTGTGGTTTTCTGTGGTCTGCTCGGTGGAGGCTGCTTCGCTTGGCGTCCCGCCTGTGGTGTCGAAAGGAAGCTGTCCTCTACGAAAGGAAGCTGTCCTTTTTCGTTTTAACCCCTTAAAGGAAAGCTGAAGAGGTTCTTGAGAAAGAATGAGTTAGAGGTGAATTCTAGAGTGCTTTTATGACGTGAATCTGGATATCGCGTTTGTTTTCCCCGAAGGTGTAAGTAAACGCGAGTAAACACGAAAAACCTCCGACCAGTTGTTACGTCACGAAAGGATCTTTCGGCCGCCAAAAGCGTGTTGTTCGTGTGGGCAGTGCGTGCAATCACACACTTGCTAGGTATGTTTCCCCGCGCTGACACCAGTCGGGACGTTTTTTTCTGGCCCTTTTGAAAATAGCAAGAGTTGCCGTGCATAGCTTTGAGAGTCGCTGAAGATGCGCGAAAGCGGAGATTCCGAAAACTCCTTTTATGACGTAACGCTCCGGGAAGAAGGGGCTTTCGCGGTACTTTGAAAATGATTTTCTGCAGCCTCCGTGCACCAAATTGAAAAATAATTCCTATGTTTGTGATCCTGGAGGGCAAATGAAGACAGTTTTATTGTTTTTAGTCAAATACAGAACCACTTCAGTTTCCCTTTAGAGGGCAACTCCGTAACAATGTAACGTCAGCGTCCTATCATCTGAAAAGCCTACACGTAAAATATTACGACGCAATTCCGCCTATAAGTTTATTAGACCGGCCAACAAAGCCGGAGCGGCTCCACGGTCACCAAAGTCCACCCAATCTAGCGTACAATGAACGGCGCGCGGAGCAGCGCTGCTCATTGTACGTGCAGGGCGCCGTCCACTGCTTTTGTTGATGACACAGCCGACGTCTCCGTACCACTTGATGTCCAGTAGTTGACGAGCAAGACCAATGTCACCTGCCGCGGGAAAGGTTTCGGTTTCGCTTTGTGATATTCGTTTAAACGAGGTTTGCAAGGAAACTACTAAATATTTCGGAAAACGAATGACATACAACCGTTTATTAGTAGTTTCAGACACGCTCTCTCCCGTTCATGCGCTCAACCATTTTGGACGAACCAGGCTCACTCTCATGGCTTAGTTTGTGGCTCTGCCAACAAATGGCACCACTGGATTTTTCAAAATTTTGCTCCCCATTCCGTCTGTGGTTCGAAGTTTGATTTTGTAGGCAACGAACGTGCGTATTTCGAAAGACAAACCATGAAACGGTTGAGGGTCAGAAATCTCCCCAAAACTGAAAACGGTTAAGGGGTTTAAGGAACCTTTTTCGAGTAACTAGCTCAGTCTGGGGGTTGTCTGCAAACTATCGCTCAGATGAAGGGCAGCCCGACGGCCTTCGCCCGTCAGAATGTATTGGTGATTAAGCGGTTTATAAATTTTCATTGCTCTCTGTGCACTATTCGCTACTCCAACAAAACGAACGGCACTTAGCGGAAACACACTGAACTGGCAGGAGCAGGTCTTTAGCGATTTCTGCCTGTCTCTTGTGGCTTCCGTGATTACATGTCGTTGGTGGTTTGCGCGATAGAACAGTTGTCCCGGTGACTCTGTCGTAACTGTAGTATCAACTTGTTCCCAGGTTGTGCTGCACGCAACCTATGCAACCGCGAACCAGACATTCCGCGTTTATCAACGTTCATCAGCACTGTGGAAGGGCAGTAGGCAGTCGTTTCATCGCATCCTAAAGAGATATGAAGACTCTGGAGGCTTGCTTACGCCAAAACATCACCGTAGGTTCGAAACGTGGAGGATAAAAACTCGGGCAAACCCTTTTGAGTCCAGTGCTTGCTTGCTGACGCCCCAGCCTTATGGGTTAAGCTGGCACGTGGCAGGGCACGACCCGTATTATGACCGCCATATTTGCCCGATAGTGGCGATCCCCTAATGTCGCTGAAATCGTAAACACCTTTGATGCTAAAAAAAAAAAAAAAGAATACCTAGTCAGAAAGAGACGAACATACAAAGATGGGTGTTGACAGTGTTGGCCGTGCGGGATGGTGCTCTCCAGAAATGGCAACAGAAGGAAGCAAGGATCAGGGGACAGGGTGTTATGCATGCGCAGAAACTTTTTGGAAAAAGGTCCATTCGATTCGGTATGTTGTAAGTTTCTTGCTTGTTTGGTATTAGAAATTTCAATATACCCAATCTTTATTTTGGAAACTTGGAATTTACAATGTACACCAAAGTTTCAATTTGGAATATTTTGATTTTCTAATATGCCATATTTTTCATTTGGAACATTAAAATTTGCAATATACCAGATTTTCAATATGAAATGTTGGAAATACACATACGGTATACCAAATTTTCAGTTTGGTGTATTGGAATTTCGAATACCATATGCATTTGGTGTATTGAAATTTCCAATATACGAATTTGGTATATATTGGAAATGGTATGGGCCATTACAGCAGATCCTTTTGGGATAGGCAAATGTCGCAGAGGGGAAAGGGCACGTTTGTTCCCGATGTTCTCTAGTATACCGCATTCACTCGAGTAATAGGCACACACTTCACGAACAAGGCACCGCACCTCTGCTTTCCTGCAGAGCACAGATACACCCAAGCTTTGCATTCCACACGAAAAATATACCTAATACAGAATCGGAGAAAACAATTATTCGCTAAGGGAATGTCGGCACAACTCAAATCACAACTTGGCCTCCCCTTTCTAAAAACACGCAGAACCGCATCCATCCTAACCATACTGCCCAAGTTTTATCACCACCTCACTTTCCAGAGTAACTTGTACCCACCTGTACTACTAAACACACTCACACCGCCTACATAATTTTTGCAAACTGCTTTCTTCTATTCCTTGGACCAGTGGTTCTCAACCATTTACGTCTCGCGGACCCCTTGTGGGTCGCGGAGATGATGGAGGACTCCGTTCGTGATGAGGGGAAGCGAAAGGTATCGGTTAATTATGATAATGATTTAATAAAAGAATATAACTTAGGGCTAGTGTGAAAGAGACTTCTCTCATTGACATTCACATGAGGAAACTTACAAAATAATCGGAACATTTCTTCTCAATCTGAAAAAATACAACTTCTTTTGATGAGTTTGACTGATGAGGCTGGGCTTCGCGGACCCCTAGAATGCCTTCGTGGACCCCAAAGGGTCCGCAAACCCCCATTTGAGAACCACTGCCTTGGACTAATGCCTTTAAGTTTTCCCCTTGCAGCTTGCTATCAGCAATTGGGACAGACCGATTCAATAGCAATGATATCTTTACGACTTATAGCCCAATCTTTTCATTGTTATTCTTTGTTTTGTTTTTCTTTCATTTGTCCAATGTGCCTACATATACAAAGGACTGTGTGCCCCCCTTATGTAAAGCCCCACGTGGGCATTTAAGCGGGGACACTTGGCTAGGAGGTTGAACTTCTGAACTACTCAAGTAATCGGAATGAAATTTGCAGGGGAGATTTAACTTCAGATGTAGGCGTACTGTGCAAACTTTCAGCTCTCTAGGACAACTTCTACATACCTGCATAAGAAAATGTGCCACTCTTCGTTAAGAAATCTATGATATGCAAATGAAGCCATCCTATAACGGCTTGAATAAATGGAATGGGAACTGGCACAGATAAGAATTCCTCAGTGATTTAGTGTCCCGTAAGCCTCTGCGATGCTACTAGTCGATCGTATGATCGGCTATTTGTGTAGTTACTTCGGGAAAGTGAGACTGCTATAGCCTTTGTCTCATGAACGGTGCACTTGTTACCCTAGCAAATATGGTCAGTTCAGTATGCAGTACGAAGCCTTGGTAGCTTGAACAACAGAATTAAGTTAGATAGTTCGATGTGGACTGTGATTTTCACGTTCCAGAGAAGGGGTGTGGATTGGGGAAATATAGGTCAGTATTCAGTTTGACGATATCGAAACCACCGAGCGTTCTTATTACTACCTATTTCAGAAAAATGAACTGTGGAAGACATGCGTTCAAAACATTGAGCTATTCTGTCCGCAGCGCCCTCACGATTGCATAAAGTGAGCTAATACATGCAACAGTAACTGATTTCGCGATTGCTGTGCACATTTAGCTCTGCAGACGCTCCCGTATAGATCGTTGTGTACTACAGACCCTAGGTCTGTGAGTTACTGTACGGAACATCTCGAGACTCTACAGTCCTGTCGCCCAAGTGAAACAGATGTACTTGTTATTTCCATGCATTTCTGTTCCGTTTTTTCTGCGTATGCTCTCGCATCCATGATCGGAGTTATGAGTTTGCAGTAATTGATTTAGTAGCTTTGTTCGTGGACTTTGTTTTGTTCCCACACATGGAGCAGTGCAGCACATGCCCACGTGCTACAAAGGGTTGAGCATGTGCTCACGTGCTCGTGAGCACCGAGATCTCACGAGCAGAAGTCTGCATTCATTTCGGTGTACACCAGCTCGTACGGCTGTGTACGTGATCATAAGGAAGCATATAAAGCTTGAATGAACAGAAAATTACTTTAAAAATTATTTTCTTTGCCGCAAATGCTCTATGGATGCATTCATCATTTAGCAGTTTATTGACTTGGAGAAGCATGCAACCCAATAGGCGCATGCTGCGACGTCCTTGTCAATCTGTACTGTCAGTGTTGCATTTCTGGATCACATCGTTGCAGCATTGCATTTTCATTCAAAGTTGGGATAATGGGAAGAATGTAGGATTTAAGCCACCTGCCTTCTGGTATTCAATAATGCTTTTAAGATGGCTTTGGCTTCTTCATATTTTTGATGAGGTGAGTCTCCACAGCAACTTGCAGTGCCATATTTTGCTAAAGCTATGATACGGATCACATGTTATGAGTGTCTAAGTAATATGATTCTTTTACAATTTCCTACTTGGGGATAAAAGCCGTACAGTTTTCACAAAGTGAGACAACACACTGTGTCAGGAGGCTGATTCACTGACTCTTGAGTTAGAAATTTCTTGGAATCGCTTCTCGCAGGTGAGTATGATTTGTGTCAGCGTTTGTTGTCTGGCACTTCCTGCCGGTCTGTTTGGGTTTCTGTTGTCAGCTTCTGCTCATTAATCCCATACTGTTTCTACAGTTGGTGATGCCAGCACTTTTTTTGTTTGTTGTTTTTAACATTCAGCCATTTATGGATGGTTTGTGGCGTGTTTGTTTCCTCGGCTTTTAGACCTGCCTGGTGTGGGTTCACTTCTTGTCAGCCTGTCTGTATCCTGCGACAATCAATGTTACTCTGTCTTTTTGTGACTAATACCTGCTTTCTGTGGAATGATGGCCACTTCGCAAATGGCCAAGGCACTGTCGTTGAGCTGCAAGTGTTTCGCTTGTACATATTATTGTGTTGTGCCTCATGCAAGAGGTGAGATCTCTGTGTTTGGTATAATGTTCAGTTGTGAACCTTTATATTTTAATATAGCAAAAGTGGAAGTTGCCTTCAAAAGTATAAAATTGCAAAGGAATCATGTGCCCATGTCATTTGTTAAGCAAGCTAACCCTTGATTTGACTGTTTTATTTTATATTTTCATTGTTTTTGGTAAAAATTCTAGTCATCCCTTTTGTTTTGTTGCTTTATGACTTGCCATACAATACCGATCATGTGCCCATGTCCCAATACCCAACTGCCAGCTACTCTTGAAACATTTGAAATATTGGCAAGTTACATATCAAGTGCCCACTCCAGCAAACCTCTCAGCCTTTATTGAATCACTCAGCTTTGTGGAGAGTCAGTCCTGTGTTGCCTGCATTGAGCTGGCTGTCTTAGAATCACTGGATAAGTTTCCTGAGTATTGCACTGCCTTCCTCTTTGCCAACAATATGTTGTTTGTTTGTTTTGTTGTGGTTGGCAGCTCAATCACCATTCTGAGTCTTTAAAATTTGGACCCACCCTAAATTAGTCGCACCTAGGTTGCTGTGACGTGTCATTGCACTGTTAGAGTTTCTCATTCTATCAGTCAACTTTGAATCTGTACATGCAATCAGTTGATTAACCTTCCTTATCTGCGCTTATCTCCAAGAAGAATATAGTAATCTATTTATTTTTTCTTGTCTTAAAAATTATTTTTTTTATACTGCCATTACTGCTGTAAATTCAGCTCCACTAGTGGCGGCATCTAGTGGAGGCGGTGGGAACCTGGGTGCTCACTTATCTGGCTCTTTTTCCGTTTGAGAAAGCATAATTTTGTTTTAAAACAAAAGGTAAAAGCCTATTTGTAAGGTCTGTTGTTAGAGGTCAATATGGAACGATTGGTGCTTGAAATTCGGCCACTTGCGTGCGTAAAAGCTTTGGTGTACGAGAAAATTGTTTTATAAAATAACCTGTTACTGCGCATTCGGATGGGCTTACTCAGCTCAAAGTAGAGTGTACAAAAACAAACCCTGTTGGCAAATGGACCATAAAGGGAGTTTCGGTACTCCAAAACCCATCCAGTGACTAGGCTATCTTCTGCAAGGATTTCTTTTGTGCTAACCGCGATGCCTGGTGGCTTGCCCCGACGGTCTCTTTCGCAAGATTCGGCCAATGCACTGTTTGTGCGTTCCATCTACCTGGTCTGCCACCGGCTCATCTCTTCGTGGAAGACGGACATGCACGTTTCGCTGGCTGCCCTGGAGGTGCTTCGGGACTGGCTAGGATACGCCAGCCCCAGCAGGGTGGGTGGCCTCTCCTCGCTACTCCGGGAACGTCTGCTTTTCTCATCTTCTATTGTCTTAAAGCAGAATGCTTTTATGGGCTGGTTTCTAAGTCTAGAGCAGTGGTTCTCAACCACTGATGTTTCGCGGACCCCTTGTGGATCGGCGGAGATGATGGAGGACCCCGTTCGTGGTGAGGGGAAGGAAAAGTTATTAATTAATTAAGACAGTGATTTAATAAAAAGTGATTTAATAAATGGATATAACTAAGGGCTAGTGTGAAGTAGACTTCTCTTATTAACATATACACGAGAAAACTCGCCCGAAAATTGGAACGTTTATTCTCGATCTGAAAAAAGACAACTTTTATTGCTGGGAGCAAGGGCTTCGCGGACCCAAGGGCCCGCGGATCCCCATTTGAGAACCACTGGTCTAGAGTGTAACTATGTTGCCACGCGCATGACTGAGAGGGAACGCTTCTCTAGAAGATTCGAGTTTACTCCTACCCCGAATGTAAAAGATGAGAAGGCCAACATGACTTGCTGAGTCAGTGTCGCTCTAGCTCACTCTCGAACATTCTAGGTTGGATATTCGAGATACTTGGTGCAGTAGGTAATGAGCCGAGTGTGGCCTTGCCGATTGACTCGCTCTCGCAGTCTCGCTCTAGCGAGCTGACATGCCGATGCTGTGACATCCTTTCCTGCTGTTTTGATGCTCATTCTGTTTTGTTTCTGGTGTAAGTTTTCCGATGGAAACTTTTAGATGCGGAGCATCTCTTGCTCGGGTCTATGTCCTGCGGCGTCGGCGTCGTAGTCCGCAGTCGCACTACGCACGCGCAACTCTCCTCCTTCCCTCTCTCAAACAGCTGCGCGTTACTTTCTCCGCCTCTCTCTCTACCAGCTGCGTGCACTGCGCGTACGTTCGCTTCTCCTCACACCGCGCGCGCACGCGCAACTCTCCTCCTCTAGTCTCCTCTCCTTCAAGTGTGAAAAAAATAAACGGCGAGCGGCGAGCTGCTCCAAGTTTCTTCTGCCGCGAGCCGCGACGAGCGGCTCGCGTAGGGGGTAACGCGTAGGGCAGTCGGTGGCGCCATCTCTCAACGTCAGCACGCAACTGACTCCTTCCTCGGAACCAACACGATGCTCCGCATCACCCCATAATTCCCTCGGGAAGATGGTGAATTTTTTTTTTTAAGTGTTACACCGGTTGATTCTTTTCCATCCGCAGCAATATTTATTGACAGGATAAGGAAGGCAAAGAGTTTCACCCAAAAAAGCGCCAAAAAAACACAAGGACGAGGGAGTAGGCAGACAAGAGCGCACGCGCAACTGGTTTTTATTTGTGAAAACTAATCATATATATAGCTTTAAACTCACACATTAATCTCCTAAGTTCTGTGTAACCTCCGCAACAAGAAGGGATACTCATTCACTGATAAGGAATGCACGTATGTGCTTGAAGCGATACGGATTTCTCTGCCATTAGGCAGGGACGCTAGGTACTTCCTTGTCCCCATGGAGCTGGTCACGTGACAGAAAAATCCCTCTTGCTCATCTGCTCATCTCATCGGTTTGCTCATCTTGCTCATTGGCTTGCTCATCTTGCGGCCGCGGCTGCAAGATGAGCAAATTGGCCCAGGTGTCCGGAAATGACTTTGTGGATGCTGTATTAATGTTCACGCAATCTGTCGTTGAGACATCTGCCGGTTTGTTTTATATACTGCTTTCTACATGACGGGAATTATATGCACCACTCCTTATGTACATGGAGCAATATTGATGGCGTGAGACGCGATTTAGTTGGTAGTCACCTTCTTTCCACTTGTTCTCTCTCTCGGCATTCCGGGTGCATGGAGGAGAGGTGGATCGGCTTGGCCATCACGTTGAGGTGGAGAGAGCGTATGACCTTCTCGTTAGGGTGGAAAGAGTATATGACCATTTCGTGACGTCATGGGCCCTTTAATCTAGAAAGCCACTGAAAAGAAAAAAAGAAGTTTTTTTTATACAGTTTGGTTGAGACAGGCACGTAACAAAATAAATTTTACGCGAAAAAAGAATTTTTTAGAGCAATATTGACGGCGAGAGATTTATCTGAAATTCTGCGCGCGAAGTCCATGACGTCACGGGTCATTCTGGAATGACCATCTCGGTTGTGAAGGCAAAGCCGATCCACCTCTCCTCCGCACGACCCGTAATGCCGAAAGAGGAAACAAGTGGAAAGGAGGTGACTGCCAACTAAATCGCGTCTTGCGCCGTCAATACTGCTCTAAAAAAATATTATTTTTTTGCTTAAAATTAATTTTTTGATTTGCGTGTCCCAATTAGTCTGTTAAATTTTTTTCTTTTTCTTTTCAGGTGCTTTTTAAGTTTTAATTATTGATTTTATGGGCCATGTTACAATTGTAATTTTGAAAACAGCTGCCCTGACGTGTCGCAGCTGTCGCCGCGACTGAACTGCGTATTAACATTGGACTGCTCCATTTTTTTCCTTTGACTTTGACCTGTCTTTGTGCGCTGCTTTCATTGATTCCTCTTGTATCCACGTCAGACTCCCTGGAATGTCGGCGTGCCGTGAAGTGGATCTGCGACTTTGTGGTGTACCAGTGCCAGCGTCCCCCGCCGTTCTCACTCCCGTGACCTCCACTCGACCATCGTGGCGGCCTTCCAGTGCCTCACCACATGGCTCATGGCGCACCCGCTGCTGCTGCAGGACAAGGAGTGCGTCCACTACGTGCTCGAGGTGGTCGAACTCGGCATCTCCGGCTCCAAGTCGCAGGCAGGTGGCAGCACTGATTGAACCTAGAAGTAGTGTGTGCTAAGATTTGACAGTGTTTGCAACTATTCGATCGAGCGTAAGAACTCTGACTTCGCAAGGAGAAATGCTCTGCTCAATATTTGACGCCTCGAGTTGCGCAGGGCGTAAGGGTGCAGCTTTGTTTTAGAGCACAGCTCTTAGGCGCTCGTTTCCGGCTTGAGTGGCGTCGGCGTCGCTGTCGGCGTGCTGTCGGCGTAACTGTAAGGTCATGTGACCCCTCAGGTCATGTGACCCCAGTCATGTGACCCAGGTCATGTGACCCCCAGGTCATGTGACCCCTCATGTGACCCCTCACCCCCCCCCCCGAGGTCATGTGACCCCTGTGAGGGGAGGAGGAGAAAGGAGGGGTATACCCTCCCTCAGTACCCTTCCCTCCTCCTCCTCAAGAGCTGCGCTCCAATCCGGCGTTACAGGGAGTTGTAAATGGCTTTCATTATTTTTTTGGGGGGTGCCAGTCTTGACGGTTGTTTCTTTTTCTCTTTACGTGATGTCACAAAGATGGCGTCTTCTTTACTGAGGGGCGTAGCGATGCCATTTTTCTCTGGGAATTCGGTGGCAGAGCCTCTTTCGTTCCAATAGACTACTAGTAATAATTTTTTATAGCCATGGATCTAGTGTACTTGGAGAGGATGTCTTTTGGCTAAGCGAGTGCAAGTTACGGCAGTCAGTCGAATCTGAAGGTACCAAGCCCCCGAAATACTATGTCGATAATACAGTGATGGCGCGGGCGAGCTGGTATAAGTTCACCATTTTCTTAAGACACCTGACTCTGGGTGGAAAAACTTAAAGCAACAAAAGCAGAAGAAATCATAAAGGTGACAAGAAAGCGGTGCTAAATACTTGCCTGCAGTGCGCACGTAAATGTGGTCGTGAGACGAGCTTCAGTTAAGAAACAGTGCCTACATTTGTATGAGATGTGTAAACTTCTTTTATGAAAACATTATTTTGTCTTTTTACGCCACACAGATGAAGTTATTAATTTCTGATCAATGGTACTGTTTAGCTGCACTCCCCCATCCCACAATGGTGATTTTATGCATGGCAGTGCATAGCCCCGTTTTGCCTCATTTCGTTATCGTCTTTCTTGAACGGCATGTGGGTATCGTGGACAAGCCTGCCTCAGAGAAGGCTATACACGCAGTGCACGTCTGCTATGACGGATGGCGAAACTTATCCGTCCACCACCAGTTCTCTGAAAAGAAATAAAGTTTCTGGTGGGGAAGCTTCGGGCAGCGGCTGGCACAACCGTGAAGGAGTTATTTTTGTGTGCTTGCAGCCCAAGGTGTCTGACGTCCCCCTGCTCAAAGCCGAGAAGGAACTGAAACCGTCTTCGCTGCGAGTCAAGGATGCTGCGGAGGCTGCACTTTCCTGCATGATGGACCACGTGGTGAGACTCACTGCCCCAAGATGGTTGCATTATGCGAGTGAATTCTAGTCTAAAAGGTTGAAGTGGAAATTTTCGAGGAATGTGTTCTGGATGCCTATGCACAAACAAACATAAATGCAAGCTGATAGAAGGTCTTTTAGTATACTGTAAACGACTTAATTATCGCGGGCTCAAATTTTTGCGAATTGGGCCAAAGCTGAAAATTTGAAATTATTCGCGGGTTCTAATTTTCGCGAATCGAGTGTAGCTTCTGTAGCGTTCACATATTGCCCGAATTGTTCGCGGGACGTATTTTTCGCGTTTGTAGGCGATTCGCGAAATTCGCGAGAATTAGGTCTTTGCGAAAATTTTGTCGTTTACAGTACTCCATAACAGGGTGGAGAATCAAAAATCAAGATGACCTAAAGCATGATTTAAATCTGGCCAGTCTTGCTGTGATGATTTAAATCAAATCTTTCCCGCAGAAATGCGAAGTTTGCTCGCGACTTTTGGTTGGAGAGTTGATTTGATTAGGACTGGTTCAGTAGAGAAGGACCTCAAAACACAGTTGTACTGCATTTTGCACCACTAATAGTCCCTTTTACAAGTTTCCTGTCATCTATTGGTGGAGCTTAAAGAATACACGTAGACGACATAGCAGGTACTTGTCGGCCACGGTTGACACATCGACGGTGTTTTTGGGAGCTTGCGTTCTTGCTGGTGCTCCCACGCCGCTCGGACGGTGCCTTTATCATTAGAGGTGCGCGAATATTGTGAACTTCAAATAATTTGCAAATAGCGTTTGCCATTCAGTTTGATTCGCAGCACCCTTTTTCCTTTTGAAGTACAGTAGAACCTCGATAATTCAATCTCGATTGGTTTGGAATCACAGATAATTCACAAAATTTCCACCGTCCCGTGATTTCTCATGGATATGTGACCGGATAATATGAGCACTCCGCTCGTATCTACACGGTTAATTCGCTGATTCGGTTTTCCAGGTTAAATTTTTAGTCGCTAGATGGCGCCAGTTGGCATCAAGATTCAGCAGCAAAAACAAAGATGGCACGTGTCTTCACTGATCTGTTTCCTGTTTGCTGGTCCATGCGCTTAGTAGTCCCTTTGTTTTTTTGGGGCTTGGGCAGGCGTTGGGTAGGCTTAATCACTCTCGCCTCACGTGGAGTTGATGATCGGTGAGTTCTCGGCACCGCGCCGCTGTCGGTTTGGGACGCGACTAATCCACATGTAAGGGATTTAGCGAGCGATGAGACGAGCGACGGCGACAGCGACGAGAGTCAGCGACAAGCGACGGAGATTTCTCACTGTCGCCCGTCGCGTCGCTCATCGCCTTGGTCGCTTGCTCCCGTCGCTTCATGCGATTTGCCTCGTCGCGAGATTGACCGAGCGACAGCGAAGCAGGTCGCCGTCGCTTGTCTCCTCGCTCGCCAAATCGCTTACATGCGACTGGCCATGGAGCAGGAGGATACCACCAGTGCTAGTGCCATATTGTCCCTTGGATTGACAGTGAGGGAGAGGAACCTTGCTCCCGCATTAAGGACAGTGACGGTGAGTCGGTCGGCAGGAAGTTCACAGAGTACTTACACATGGAAGAGAGTGAGTAAACCTGCTACGCTGACTTTGAGAGCGAAATCACTGAGTGTGACGGCAGAGATTGATGGCGATGATGAGCCGCCTCGGATCCCCACTCTAGGGGAAGTTATACAGTCGCTGAATGTCGTTAGCAGCTTTGTGGAATGTAACGGCGGTGATTCTGAGGTGTTGCGCCTAGTTAGCCTTCCTGAAAATATGACGGTTGCGCCGCTAATTACATAACGTGGCAGTCCCATATCGCTGACTACTTCAGGTGATGTTCTTTCGTTTTGACCACTCGTTTTGAATAAAATGTTTCCTTCAAGATTTAAGGCTTCGCGCACAATTTTTTGTCGTTTTCTTTAGTTTTTGGATAATTCCTGCTTAATTCGCATATTTTTCGCCGCCCGACCGACTTCGAATTAATGAGGTTCTACTGTATTAGAGCTATTCGAAGTTAGTATAAAATGACAAATAACGTCTTTGGAATTTTCCGATTTCTCGCGTCGGAGCTCCACCGCTTTGCACCAGCATCGCAGCGTCAATCTTCGCCGCATCGCACCTGTGCACACGCGTCAAACTTTATCGCTCTGTACCGGCATGCTAGGAGAAACGACCGACGTCTAGGAGCATCTCAGTTGGCTGGACGGTCGCGGACATCTTGCTCGCCCAATCTCGTAAAAATTACCAGCGTGGCAGAAAGTGTCTGTTCGGAACGCTAGACCCAAGTGGTAGCATCAGAGGCCCGTAATACCCTGTCCGAGGAAAACAGCATGAAGCGTCGACGCCCAGTTCACGTTACCTCGCTTCACACGGTGCACGCAGGTGCACCGTGACCTGGCTCACGCTTAGTCCCCGGCAGGGCGAGAAAGGCTGAGAAGTCTCTTGGTCATCTAGCCCCCAGCGCGAGCTTCCCACCCGAGATAACGCTTCGACGTATTCTGGGCTTCGAGCAAAATGCCGTTCTCAGCCTGCCGGTCACTATGTTTGCCGAGTGTCGACAACACGGGCCTCCGACGATCGACGGCCGTCGCAGTCGAGAATCGCCGCTCTCTTCTGTCGTGACAGGGCTACTTCCCAAGCTGGCGGGTCCGGAGACGCTGTCGTCTCTTCTAGACGAGGAAGCGCTGCTCAAGTTTGGCCACCCGGACTTGGCAATGCCCGTGCCGGAGGCTGTTGGGAAGCACTTCCGCTACTTCGTCACTCAGAACTCCGCCATTGTCGCCATCCTTGAGGAGAATCTCGGCAACGATCAAGGTGCGGAGAATTTTGGTGCACCTCGAGTTGAAGGGACTCTGAGCTGTCCCACAAAACATTTTTAGGTGCTTAAATATAACATGTATGTCACAAAAGAAAAGTATTTTCTTGAAAAAAAGAAAATGGTGAAATGTTCATGTTGTGAGACACATTTTTGAGGCAAGAATAATTCCAAACATGCTTTTTTTTCTTTTTTTTTTTCGAGACATTGATTCCGAAATAGAGGCGTGTTTGGAATTGTTCCTAACTCAAAATTGGCCCTATGGCGTAAACATTGCACTAAAAATGTTTTCTTCAGCGAGGTGGGGGTACATTGTTTTTATGACAGACGTGTCATAGTCAGACTCTTAAACAATGTTTTTTTTGGCAGTTCAGTGTCCTTTTAACTGCTATTAATTCTCATAACCTGTGATCACTAAATAGAAATAAATTGCTTTCAGGTGCCCTTCCAACTGTGACCTTGTTAGTGAGGGTGCCGTTTGGAAGACACGCCTGGACCATGCAACTACGTCATCTTCCGAGGCACAAGGTGCGAGGCATTTGGTTTCTTCTACGGCTTTCAGCTCGTCCTTTAGTAGGCTAGGTGGATGTATCTGGCTGGGTCGGGGCCAAACTCCACGCCTATTTCCCCGGGTAGAGTCGGGCTTTTCGAAGATACCTCCGAACCAGCTTAAGCCTTCTAGATGTGATTCCAACTGGGCTTGGTGGGACCTTTCAAATGCCGTGTGAACCGTCATAAAGGTTCCAGATGATCTCGATCATGGGTCTCCAAACGTCTTGGCCAAGGGGCCGGATCGGAGATCTGTCAAAGTCTTGAGGGCCGGAATACAAACGAGTGAACGTAAATGAGGAAATACTAAAGTAAACCTAAATAAGCATCTAAATGATAAAATTTTGGTACAGTCGAGACCGGTTATAACGAAGTCGGTTATAACGAAATAGCGGCTGCAGCGAAGCGATTCCAATTTCCCATTCCCTTTTGCACTTCGTTAACCAAAGTCGGTTATAACGAAATACAGTCAAACCCATTTATAACGATCCATATAACGACCTATCGGTTATAACGACCAGGTTTCAGAAAATATCCAAGTTCAAGGTCTTACCGCATTAAAATTGGTTCAAGATAAAACGACCGTTTTTCAAAGCATCACACTGCTGCAACAAACACAAAGTCCGCTTACTGGAAGAGAAAAAGAAAAATCTCAGCAGCGCAATAAGAAAAAAACGTAAAAAAAGCCTTAGCTTTTCGGGAAGGGAAAACAGCACAAAAAAACCTCGCGCGAAAAAGAAAACAAAAAAAGGAAAAGAGCAGCCACGTTTTGGGCGCGGGCGACTTCGGGAGACGCTGAAGGTCGCTTCCACAGCCGCGGGGCAGCAGGGGAGGAAACAAAACTACAAAAGTAAAAACGTTCTCCAGGGTCGCGTAGTCTGCCGATTGTGCGTACGTGGGAAGGAGAAGAAAAGGCAAAGGAGGAAGTCAGCCACGCTGTACTGTGTTCGTTCGTCCCATGTTTGCAAACTCTGTATTCAACTCAAGAAAAACTCAATGCTGGAGTGTAAGGTGTAGCCCCATCACTCATCGCTGCCGCGTGACCGTTTGTTTACTCGCCATTTTGGTATCAGTATCACCGCATTCTCTGTTCAAAGTGAACGTGTGCGGACTCGTGTCTGTCGGTGTAAAGTGAAAAAAAAAAGAAGAAGAAACACTATGAGGCTTTACTTAAACGAAAGGGCATCACGCTGGCGGAAAAAGATACCCGACAAGCTCGCAAAGTGTTGTTTGAGAGACACCCGGCCTGACGACAGCCGCGGACTGCGTACGTGCGCAAAGACGCGGCACTTGGCACGCTAGACCTAAGCAAGTATTAATTACACTCTGTGGACAGCGAAGAACCATCGTCCGACTTGGTGCACGGCTTTCTTTTTTTTTTGTGTTGGCGTGCGTTTCATAAAATATTGTTCTATGAGGTACGTGGTCAATCTTTCATTGTTTTACTTGTGTGGTAGAATCGGCAGTAATTTACTTTTTGATTTTCTGAAAGCTAAATCTGCCTGCACGTTAGCAATTAGGGGACGCGTTTAGAATCTTGCAAACAGTTTCTTTAAATAAAGAGCTGGCAGAGTGAAACTACATATACCAGCTTCATCATCCTTATTTATAATGTTTTAAAGGTAAGTCCAGATATAACGAACTACTGATAAAACGACCACTTTTCACGGAACTATCGCGTTCGTTCTAAGTGGGTTTGACTGTAGCGGATATAGCGAAGTGATTTCCTATTCCGTTGACTTCGTCATAACCGGTCTCGACAGTACAGTAGAAAAGGCACTTTTTTTTGCTCACAATGTGGGAAGAGTAAAAGTGATAGCTGAGCATGTTTGCGCAATGCAGGCAAAATGGTGTCGTCAAGCACCCATGGCGTCATGGGTGCCACTGGCGACTGCCATGAACGCTCGGTGACAGGTGAAGTAATGGGCAGGACACCGGATACGCGCGCCAGCTTTCTTCGTAAGCTCGCCAGGTCGGCGGTGGTGCCGGCGTGTGTCATTGGCACACCGACATCGGACACCATGCGGAGGCCCAATTCCATTGCGATGACGCCACAGAACCACTCGTTGTTGCTGCCGCCAAGGTCAACGCCGAAGTCGCCCGTTACGACGAGCAGAACGGTGTCGCGGCGCAGGGCACGGAATTGGCGTAGCGCAAATCAGTGAAGCGTCTGTTGCGAGTTGGCCATGTCCAAGATCTTCGCCCCACGGGAGCTGCAGAAGTCTGTTGTAAATTGCAGGCCATTCCTCCGCGCTCGCTCCTGGGACGGAGTTCAGCCTTGGCGTGGCGGCACCATTAAGAAGAGTCTGCGGCAGTGATGATGCAAGTAAAGGCACAGGCTTCCATGGTGGTGTTGAGCAATGAAGGAGGTGTAATTTTAACATTTCGGCAATGCCGTGGAAAGGGGAACGCACGGAAGTTTTGTGTGGCATGGGCACGGTGTGGGCTGCCAATGGGAACACCAGGCTTCCCCCTCTTTTCGCGCCGCGAGGGAATGCAGAAGAGAGGGTTTTTCCGTCTCCGCTGCGGCGACAGACCGCCCAGCAAACGCCGACACCAAAATCCCTGCAAAATGTCACCTATACAACCTGTGACCCGTAAAATGTAGTTTCGTAGCTGACTTCCCGCCTTACCCGATTTGTTCTACCTTAACACAGAGCGCGTGCCCTCTGGTGGCTCGGTTTGACCTTGGGGAGCTCTCCTGTAGCGTGATGAAAAGTTTTCCAGGCAGGAGGTGTCCGAAGGCTGGTTTACACCTTTTCGTTTGAGTGTGCTCGTCCAGCAGCTCAGCTACGACGAGAGAGGGCACGCAGGCACTGTCTAATGGGTTTAACGCTTCCGACCTGCATATTTTTCTGTGCAGGTCGGAGAGAACTGTTGTGAAAGTAAATCTCACAACATTAAAAAAGGATCGATTTTTTTATGGATAGTGCATAGATTTTAGCTCGCAAGTACTGCAAACCTTCAGTCTTAGTAGTCGGATGTACGAGGCCTGGGTCGAGCAAACGAAACGTGGTTTTTCGACCCGCAAAAATAAACCATGCATCGCAGAAAGCCGCAACTCCGTGAGAATGTGATGCAAGCGGCGGTGACAGAATGCGAAAATCTGAGAACGGGACGTCACCCAAATCAACAAATATATAAGAAGAAAAAAATATTTTTTTCCACGAGATCAACGTTCGTCGAAGCTTAATATTCGTCGAGCCAAAAAATTACATCGCGGGTGCCTGTAGCATTATTGCGGTGGAAAAATAACTTGTCAGCGAGAAAGTCAACACTAATTGCACATCTTTCTGACAAGTGTCATTTTTAGAAAAAAACATGCTACAGGTGTTTGCAATGCCATTTCTTGGTTCGATAAACATATTAGGCTCGTATGAAAATTTTGTTCTTCTCCGATATCTTTGAGCCATGTAAAGTCATATTCTCTAACTTTGCATTTTGCCCCCTCCATCAGCATGACATCCTCGTTGAGTTCCACTCAACGAGAATGTGTGATTCCGCTCAAATGCAAATGTGTGATCCAGCCTTGTGGGCCGTGGTGTGACAGCCAAGTCTCTCAGATATCATTGCAATTTCTCTTTTTGCAACCCTAAGATGGCGGCCTCTCTTTTCGTTTGAATGCGCAGTCCGGGGGCTCGGAGTACGGTTGCCAACCCGGGGACGTCCCATGCCGCAGCAACGACCCCCCGCTGCACAACCACCCGCCTCCGAGCTACTTTCCGGAGACCACGGCGGACATTCCTACATGCGAAATGTGAGCACCCGGTGGCAGGAGGGTTGAGTGTTTTGACGCGGAAGGTTTCATAGGGGCTGGGTTACGCGGGGAAAAGCGCGCACATTACGCTCGGCTGATACGCGCGGGTCAAGGTGACACCCTGACGTTCGTGACATTGCGACATCGAGACACCCTGATGCCACATGACTGTGGCATCGCGATATCAAGTGACACCCTGGCTTCGAGGTCATATTAGTGAAGACGTTGCATGTGTCACGTGACAGCCTGACATCAAGGTCATGTAAGTGAAGATGTCACGCGTAGCAATGCGACATGTCACATGAAACCCTGACATGAAGGTCATAAACGTAAAGACGTTGCAGTGTCACGTGACATGTCACATAAAACCCTGATATCAAGGTCATGTGAGTGAAGACGTCGTAGTGTCATGTGACACCCTGACATCAAGTCATAAGTGAAGACGCTCAGCGAGTATCATGCCATGGACACCCTGATATCAAGGTCAAATGAGTGAAGACGTCGCAGTGTCCATGTGATGTGGTGCTCTGACATCAAGGATCATGCAGGTGAAGATGTCGCAGTGATCACGTGACATGTCACGTGACATCCTGACATCAAGGTTATATAAGTGAGGCGTCACTGTAGCACAAGTGGCACTGTCATGTGACACTCTGACATCAAGGTCACATATAAGTCGCAGTTGTCATGACGTCATGATCACTTGACATTATCCGACGCGCTGATATCCTCTGAGATGATCAGGTCACATGACAGATCATCAGGTCATGTCACATGGCGTCACGAGGTCACACATGACATCGTGTCGTCACTCGATGTGACGTGGCCGTCAGTCATGGGCCCTTACGTGGAAAAAGGCAGCCTCGCGAACAGTGCCGTGAAAGTGCAGACTGTGTTCTGGATCAATAAACAAAATAAAGCCGTATATGTAAAAAACTTATTTCCCGGAAGCTTGGGTAATTTTTTATTCAAGGACGAGGTCCGATTCCGGGTATTTTTTTTTCGGTTTTCCTCGAGTTCTGATAAAACCGGGTCAGGGGCTGGTTCGCAGTCGTTTATTGGTAAGCTGTTTGTAATCAAAGAGCTCGAGACTTACTGCGACCTCCCGGTGATGGTCCTTATCACTGTAGCGACAAGAGCATTCCGGATCCGGCCAGCCCACGCTGACCCGGAGGAGGCGCAGATGTTGGGCTTCCTGGATCCAGCAAGCCAAGATGGAGAAGAGCGTGTGCCGGCGATGGGAGGATGCCATGTGGCAGCCCGGGCGGACCCAGCCCCAGCACCGGCCTGCAAGGCGCCGAGGCAGGGAACACTCTTTGCTTTACCTTACTAGGTGAGCCTTTGCTGTCACTGTTATGTACCCCGCACTCCTCACACTGGAGCCACCTATGAGCTCTAAAGCTCTATCTGACGCTGTCGCTGCGCTTGCAGCTCTCTGCGATCCCCATTAGCACCTGTTTGTGAAAGAGGCGGGTGTGGCGCTTCGAGTGCTGGCCTGGACCGCACTCGTTCTGAAATCAAGACCGGCATCTCCAAGAAGCGTGGCAGTCACTTCACGCGCACTGTCTGTGTTAAGCAGTCTTCGATCTGATCTCTGTGGCAACCACCAGGCTACGCCGGTGGTGGGGTCCGGTCAGCTTTACATATCCAGGAGCTTTCGTGTCTATTTCTGTGAAGAGCAGGACGTCGTAAATCTGCAGGTCTGCCACTGCTATGATGAGATCGGCATCTCTGTTGGGCTTTAGCGAGAGTGGCTCAAAATGGCAAAGGAATTGTGCTAAGAAGTGAACCTATGGTGCACAGAAGCAGGGGAAAAGCCAGTCGCGTGCGGAATATAAAATATTGACTCTATGCCAGGGTTTGGTGAGGGACGATCTGAGAAATACCGGACGGTGGAATGGAGCCGCCTGGTCGTAGACTACCGCTGTTCACATGTTACTGGTTCTGGCTGGCCTCCCTGCAGCGTCTGCCAAAGGGTTCCAGGCCAGCTCGGCTCGTCCTGTCCCGCCTTGGCTCTCTGGGACGACACTTCAAAGGTAGGACGCAGGGTTTTATGCACCCCCAGGAGCATAAAGACACTGCAGCAAACCGACGGTAACCACAGCGTGGTCCCATCATAGTGCAAGGGTGCACAACGTAGGCGGCCCGCAGAACCACGACACTGCGAGATTGTGCTCAAGACAGCAACCAGTGCGATGATGCCAGATATTGAAAACCTGTCTGCCAGATATTGCAACCATTTGTTACGGGATTCCAATAAACATTTTTGCTGGCCGCCTCGTCATTTTTGAGCTGTGCGCCACCTGCCTAATGGCGCGTTACCCCTTTGAATAGACGGCATCAACTGGTTTCTTATTGCATATTGTTGCTATGATTAGTCATGCACAGATTGTGGATATTGAGTCTCAAAGTGAGATAGTGGTTTCGTTCAGAATATTTTTCTAAACGTAATATCGACCAGTTTTACTTTAGAGCTTTCGCTACTGCTGCACCATGCTTCCATTGAAAACCCAGCTAAACCTGTGAAGGTTGTCCCTAAGCTCCCACTTGTCCATTTATAAGCTAATTTTAATCTAACTATATTTATCCCACTGTGACCTCAGGATCGTGGACGTCGAGTGCTCTTCCCGGGATGGTAAGCAAACAATGAGTTTTGCCCAGAACCAACCTTATGAAGCCCAGCTACAGCTGATTGAGTGGATTTACAAACCTTGTTATACGCAAATACATTCTTTCTTGGACCTCGAACTCAAAACAAGGTGATCAAGGCGATGTATGATAGTCGGTGGGTTTTCAGGGCATGTCTGCCTAAGATAGACTTTTGCCTGTAGCAGCCACAGTCAACTTAGACAAGAAAATTTTACTGCAAAATGTCAGAATATGCAGCAGTGACAAAGTTTCTGTTTTTTTTTTCCTTTTAAGTACACTAGGCGCATCCGCGCACCGTCCCACTTAGAAAGTGCGCTTTTCTTACAAGAGGCGCAGTTGCAACTGTCCTTCAAACTCGTGTTCAAGGCGGCGCTTCTTGCATGGCTGGCGCATTGGGGCTTAACACCGCGGAGGCTCACAGTGCACCCGCTGGGTGAAGCACTTAACGGGCAGGGGTTTCCCAGGAATGCTGGAACGAAGGTGTCTGCAGTGCCCAGAGCTGCCTCCCTCTAGTGAAGGAGAGGCAGTTAGCATCACGGGGTGCTGAGAAAGCAAGGAAGTCTACCTAGGGGTCTGTGGGGAGAGTAACAATGAAGACTGTCCCGCCGCTGTGCTTGCTTGGCTATGATTATCGGAGTTCATCTGAAAGCGAATATTGAATAGTTTATTATCTAAAACTACTATCCTGAAATTTCGAATGTTCGCACAACACTAACTACACGATTTACTAAGGGAAGAAGTGATTTTGAGGGGAAATTAACGAACGACTAAAGGACCATATATCACAATTGATGCTCATTGTTCTTAGAGAACATTACAGCTGGTTTGCCTCGCAAGTAGTTTCCCAACACATCAATGAGACACGTCGTGAACATGAGAAATCAGGTCCTCAGAATTGTCTAAAGTACCCCAGAAAATTCAAAATAGTTTGCAGACACTATGTGCCGCAAGTGGCGGTTTTTGACGAATTTAACGGAGGTTATTGCTACCATTAGAAGTGCAGGAAGGATTGATAATACTCTTTATTTGCATAGTAAAGATTATTGAGTATTATAATTATTATTATTAACTAGTAACCCAAAGTATCGTTAAAGTTAGAGTGCGATTTTTGCATGCAAAGCGGTTCAACTTTTAGCTTAAAAATTCATTTCTTCACCTTTTTTTTCTTCTTTTCCGAACTGAGAGAGCTTTATTGACAGCACTGCAAAACGTGACAGATGTTGTAATTCTGGGCACAGTACAACATGTTCTCAACAGGTTAAGGAGTTTGATGGTGTGCACTTACAGTGCAGCGGAAGCTCACCTAGCACAACGATAAGAATATGTGACATACCGCATTTTTTTAGACTGCCTGCTCAACCTGCAAGCACAAAGGGTACTCCGACGATTTGCGAAGACTACCTCAACTAACTATATTTTGTGACTCCCCGCAGCCTTTACGTTTCCTGTATGCTGTTAAGTATCGCGAGAATTCATAATGGGTATTGTGCAATCGGCGACATGAAAATGATGCAAAAACCAACATTCAAATATTCCCGCACTTTTTAGTTGCCGTGGCGTCAGTGGCGGGCCGGCGAGCGCAGTCGAGGAAGCAGTCTAAAAAATGAATATGCCAATCATTTTGTTCCGATGCCGATGCTCTTTGGGGGCACTGGAAACGAAACTTCTAAAGCAGTCGTGTGACACCATGAAACTGCCTTCCAGTCAGTTTGGGAACAAATTCTACGATCCAAAGAGTGAACCCATGCCTTCCGAACGTGGCGTCTTTCCAGTTGTTGCCAGTAGAGACTTTCCAGTTTGAAAAACACGAGGTGAGGACCAAAATTGAAAATTCAATAACTTTGCGAAAAATATCATTATGACGACCTAATATTTGGGATTCTACTTCGCAGCGATGTTGTTTGGCGACGGAGTTTAGCAAAATTTCAAGCAAATCGGGGACCATGGAGAAAATCGCCGGAGTACACCTTTAACATGTGGTGTCACGCCACTTCCAAAGTGTGGGGGAATTTGAGACACCCGTCTGCGACAGTGACCTCTCTTGTTTGCCTTTTCCCCAATAGCTGTTCTGAACTTTTAAGTAATACAAAGTACTGTCGCTAGACGTGCCGGCAAAAGTGAAGCCAAGATGTTCCGAAGTTGCATTGTCGTATTCGGGTGGCTCGAAAGGACGCTGCCAGAGCTCTGCTCCAGAGCCAAGGTACAAATGTGCGAATGGATGATGGGTCAGAGTATCGTTCCAGGGATCATCTTCAAATGGACAGCCCCTCATGGCACTCGACCAGAACCAGCCGGGCCTTACGCTGCCCTTGAAGCCCTGGACAACATCTCGTCACGTACCAACGACACTGTGTTCATCTTCTACGTCAAAGAAGGCCAGTCCACCGCCGCCAGAGATTCTCGGTAACGTGGTGAGTGCACCTTCATTAACACGAGAGGCTTAGACGTGGCAAGGGGCTGGGATGAATAAAGCCTCTAGGGAATTGTTCGGTATCCTTACATCGCCATATTATACGCGATTCTAACTCACCCAAGCTTTTACAGCGAAGCTGTGTATGCCTATACTCCGTTTCACCTTATGATGTACCACAGGAAAGACTACAAGCGCGAGCTTCTTGCTCCGGGCGCATCTAGAGCGTGCCTAAGCTCTCCGTGACTTGAGAGCAGCTGCCAGCAGCTGCCAGGCCCGCGCTTCTAGCCTTCGCTCGCGGCGTTACAACATAAGGTGAAAACGAAGTATAGAGTCCGCTCCTGGAATCGAACCCGGAGCCTCCGCCTGGCAGCCAAGCGCGGTAACCTTCGGCTAAGCGCGCTCGCTCAGGCAAGTGCGCGCGGCAATATTGCTTCGATGTGCAGGATGTGGCCGTAAGGACTAACACATTCAGCACGCCTTGCAAAAATTCGAATTCCACACGTACATACCTGAAATTTGGTACTCGAATGCAGCTTTCGCAAGAAGTTTTAAGTCTATTTTTCTCAGAGCTCAGGTTGGAGATGGTAAAACAATAAAAATAGAGCAAAAACGGTGGCCGTGCATTTTCTATGCCCTATACCGGATGTTTGTCGTCTGCACACTGGTTTGTGAGCTTGCATGCAGGTGGTCATGTGTTCATTGTTAGAAGTATTAATTGAGGGCTGTGCGAATACACGAATAGTAGTTATCGAATCGGATTAGAGGGACAGTGAAGGCAATTTGGGCGGACATCTTGCAGGCGGGATTGAACTGGAGTTCACGAACTGTGTCTCAGGCCACGTTGCCCAAATTTTGGCAGAAACCGAAGCGCTTGTGTGCCGCGCAAATCAATGGCACGGTCGCAATAATGGAAATCGTACCGGGGTCCGGCTGGGGCGTACGCCCCGAGAGTTGTGGGAGAAGCCAGGAGAGGCGGGAGCTCCACGTGACCGATGCGGGGCCCAAGAAGCGCGAGCGTCACAAAGACGCGTCAGCGGTTGGTCGAAGCTTGAGAGGCGTGCCCTCGGTCACTTTTTGGTTCTACTGATTTTTTAGGAATACTGTTTTAATTTCCGCTTGAATAACCCAATGAACCATGTATAAATCGGGCCGGGTGATGATTACTAAAGTGTAAATAAAGCAGCACAATTCCTTTTTCTTTGCTACGCTGGATGCGAAGGGCGGCAAGCAACTGCGCAGTGCAAGCAAAATGAGATTTAAAAAAAACGGCGGTACTTTCGAAGAATTTTGCAAAAATGGTAGTCATGCCAGGTGTGTGCGCTGTGAGATGGCTGTTCTAGCGGTCGGCGGAAGTCCGAGCCCTTCGGTTGGGCGGCCAGCTCGTTTTCACGCGTGGGTTGCTGTTCGTGTTGTTTGACAACGAAAAAGAGGGCCGATCCGACTTTCGCGAAGACCAAAAATGGTGCTGTTTGTGCGCCTTCGTGGGGGCGTCCCCCGCGGAGGAACCAGTTCCTGGAACGAGCCGGATCGCTGCCGACACTCTCCCTCGGCATCTCCCCCGCGTCCGTCCTTAGAGCATGCCTGTGGCCTCATTGATGGCTGGGCAGTCTCCGTCGGTGCGATGGCAGAGGCCGCCACACACATACTCCCGTTCCGGTTGTGTTGGGTCACCCCTACTTGAGCCTCGAGACTTCAGCTCGTGAGAGCAGCATTGCCGTCCATGTTGACAGATTCAACGAAACGACCGCGCCACCGTGCTGCTATAACTAGTGTTCCGCGTTTTCGGTGTTTTTATTTTTTTTTTCGAAATAAGGGGTATTTTTTGGGGTGTTTGATTGTCTCCTACAGGTTCTGTGTTTTTTGTGCAAATTGTTAAAGTCATAACCAATTTACACAAAAACACCGAATCTGTAGGCAAAAATGAAACACCGAAAAACAATACCCTTAATTTCGAGGAAAAAAATAAACACCGAAAACGCGGAACCCAGCTATAACCCACCGCGGTAACCAGAGTCTCGATCTCTTAATTACTACCGATACCGACTATTCACACTTGACGTCACTCCCTACGTCACCTTTGTTTTCGGAGGCCCAGAAACGAGAAAAGAATGGAGATTGTTCAGTTTCGGTTTCTTTTTCTTCTTTCGTAGGCACAAAAATACGTGTCATAAATATCTAAAAAAAAATTGGGCAGCATGCTATGTTCCTAAGAAGCATAAAAACACCATTTAAAAAAAATTAAACTGAATCGTCGTCATTGTCCCTTTAAGAAAAAAAAAAGCCGAATATCGAATTGAATATTGAATAGTGATTTTACTTGCAGGAATTTTTCAAAGTGTGCAGTGAATGAGATTATTACATCTCTAGAGTATGCACCTGGTGCAGAATGTACATCTCGTAAAAAACCAAAGCTCAAATGTATAGAAGTACTGGTGAAAAAAATAAAAAATAAAGAAGCAGTTGTTGATGGACGTTGGGCACAAAAGATCCAATTTTATGGCGCAAACCTAAGTTATCTACCCCAAGCAAGCACACAAAAAGCCGCAAGTTGTAGCCATGCAGGCCTTTTTTTTCCGTTAAAGCACGACCTAACGCACGACATGTCCTTTTTTTTATATTTATATATCTTCGAAAAGTGGAATTTTGCACTATTTGGTCTCAATTTTAAGGGAGAAGAAGGGCAAATGGGATTTGATTTAATATAAATAAATCGATAGGGGTTAAATCTGAGAGAGCAGGCTTAAACAATATAATCTGAAGTAAAAAAAAAAAGAATGTGTGGTTACAGTGGTGTAGTCACTCATCCAACTGCCGCTACGCATCAATTCCTCCGTCAACCTATCTTGTTTTAAAGAGCCTAGATTTAAAAGAGGGAGCAAGCGAAAACTGAAGCAACAAAGGCGGCTCCTGTGCAGATTGGTCGTAAGTGCGCATGTGTTGTGTTGTCGCGTGGAAAGAAGGCGAGGCAAACGGAAGAGCGACGAGGCCTGCCCGATCGCGCGCTGTTGTCATCTTTCGCAAACGTTCCTTCGTAATTCGTAACTAACGCGGCTATCGAACGGTTGGAAATCCCTCAAATTTAGGCACACCATTTTTCCGTTCCGTTTCGTTCCGATTTAGAATTTGCTGCTTGCGGTTCCGAAAGAACGACAACAACTCGGCTGGTTCTATCGGCGTGGTTAACGTGGTTTTCTTTGTGTGATCGTGCAGTCGCCGATTTGTGTGAGTGTGGCAAGCGTGTTCTCACATCGGCGCTTCAATTGGAAACGAGGGGCTTTACTCGTGAGAAGAATTAGGCATGATGCAGGGATTCCGGCTTCCCAACAGTTCCTCTCTGAAAGCGGTGCAAACGGGATGTTTCGGTTGTGATTCAAGGTTAGATTGCGTCACAGCGATGAGTAAATCTGGAGTGCTATAAGGTTGTGGCTTTCGATATTTTTCTTTTTTCCTAACCTGTGCTAGATTTTTGTGGAATGGTAGTGCCAAGAGGTGTTTCTCATTGTCTGTCGAACATCACTCGGCGCATAACATCGAGAGAAAAAACAGCTCTTTTATCAGCTTCGCGCCGACGGCACGTCTTTGCTGTGAATATATTGAATATTCGAGTGACTGAATCTAGAATTTGATTCGCGGATCGAATTATTCGGGAACTTGTTATTCGATTCGAATTCGTATATTCAAGTATTCGCACACCCCTAGTATTAGTTATTGCGATTATCTCGCTAATTGCCAACCTCTGTGATTGGTTTTTAGCGTTTTTGCATTTAGCAAGCCACAACCGGAGTGAGCTCATAAACCAGTGTGCAGACGACAAAACAGGGTGGTATAGGACATAGGAAAGTCACGACCTCCGATTTTATTTTGATTTTTAAAAGAGCAATCCCTCAATATACCGAAGTTAATGGGACGGCAAAACAATTTGATATACTAGGTAAGCGGTAATTTGATGAAAGTGATACAGCCAAGAAAACAGAGCCAGCAGCCTTTGAAGCGGACGGGAACACTGAGGTACACTCTGACCGTATATTTAATCAAACAAACCTTGGTTACAAACAACAAGCGGCACCTTCACTGAGTAAAAAAAGAATTAAGTATAGTTTGCCGATAATTTCATCCGGGCATCAGTTCTCCTTGAACTGCTTCAGGCATCGCAAGAACACTGTCACCGCCGCTCCACTCCACTTTGTTTCGAAGCAGCCGTAGGATGGTTCGCGTCTCTGACGTCTCCACAGTCGTCGCTCTCTTGACTTGACTTCGACAGCAGTCGGACAGCGCCGGCCGCGGGCGCCGTGGGTATTGTCGGAATGTGGACGCTGCTCCCTGCCCGTGTTGGCACATTGGCATCGGAAGTGGCGCTCTGCACTCCGTCACCCGTTTGCTCCGTTTCCTCGTTTGCCGTTTGCCTCGGTGGAGAAAGAGCAGGGAACGCAAGGGTGTCCGTGCGCCTTCGTGTAGGCTCGTGCTTTCGGCACCTCGGGCTTCGTAATAAGCCAGGTCGGCCACCGGTACACTTGGATAACATGGGTCAAAATGCATGCATTTCAGTCAGGACCACTTTGAACTTCGATACAAGCAATAATTTGAAATAAGCGATTTCATTATATAGCGAGCGTTACTGTATTTTACTACCTCAAAATGAAACCTTACAAAAAAAAATAAAGAAATATATATTATATACAAAAAAAATAAAGAAATATATATTATATATATATATAGGCATAAAACATTTTGTGAAACTGCCCAATGTCAGTTATGTAGGTTTGGAATTTGAATTTTGCGAGGCGTGCCAAACGTGTTTGTCCTTACGACCGCACCTCGTGTGTATCAAAGTGGCACACCGATGTGCGTGTGGCTGCCCCACCTCCAACGTGAGCTTCCGATGTTCAGTAACGCTTTGGCATCTTTTTCTTATAATTTATTTAGAAATACTCTTCACCCAGCTCTTAATTAAGGGGGCTTTAACAGGTGCGGGGAATAAATGGTAGCATATATATACAAAACATATTATCAGCGACCCAACACGGTCACCCCACAACAACATTTGATTTCAGTAGACATTAGTTCGAACAGTTGAATGGCGCAAGTGGTAGCAAGTACACACATGCACTTCAAACAAAATTCACACAAAAAAAGATATATATATATATATATATATTTAACACATTTTATTGCAACTTATAGCAAAAAGAAACCTTATCAACACCTATGGCAAAAAGTCTAAACAATTAAGGCTCCCTATTACAGTTAAAAGAGCTTCAAAATAGCTTTTTCAAATTCATCTGTAGTCAGCCAGTGCAATCTTATGCAGCATAATTATTCCAGTCCCTGATAGTTCTAGGAAAAAAACGAGTATTTAAAGACGTCATTGTTACATTTTGGAAGTTCAAATTGATGTTGATTAACATTTCGTAGTTGTCTTGGAAGCGCTTACCGTAAAATCCCGAAAGGACGCCCACCCAAAACGAAGAGATAAATGGTGAAAAACATGGGGTGGGCTATCTTTGGGGATGCCACAGAAAAACTTTATAAAAATTGATGATAAGCGCCAGGGCACCGCCACAAACCACGTGACGCGGGAACTGATACCGCAGATCGCGGATACGGCAAATTCGCGTTTCACGATGCGATAAACACGCGGAAATTCGCTACAAACTCCTGTGTCACGGGAAAGGGTACGGCAAGAGGCCGACGCAGCAGATTCGCGTTTCACGGTGCGAAGGACTCGCGGAAACCCGCCGATAACTCGCATCTCACGGGAACGGACACCGCAGATCGCGGACGCAGCAGATTCAAGTTTTCATGGTGCAAGAAAGACGCGGGAACCCGCTACAATCTTGCCTGTCACGGAAACCGATATCGCGCGCGCAGATCGCGGACAAAAACACGGGATTACTCTACAAACTCGCATGTCACGGAAACAAATACAGCAGATCGCGGACGCAACAGAATTGCATTTCACGATGCAATATACACGCGGAAACAACTCGCGCGTGTTACTTACAGTTAAAAATCGATATCGCGCGCGCAGATCGCGGACAAAAACACGGGAATCCGCTACGAACTCGGGAACGGATACCGCAAATCGCAAACGCAGCAGATTCACATTTCACGATGCAATATACACGCGGGAACAACTCGCGTGTTACGCGAGCCGATATCGCGCGTAGATCGCAGACAAAAACGCGGGAACCCGCTATGAACTCGCTTCTCGGACACACCGGTACCGCCGATCGCGCCGTTGATGCGCGATTCCCGTCGGAGCATCTCTTGACGTCCAACGGGAATCGGGGGTGGGCGATGTTTCGGAATTTTTATGTTACAGATATTTTGCCAGAAAAACGGGATGGGCGATCTCTCGGGGAGGGCGCCCTTACGGGATTTTACGGTAGTTTAAATTTAGAATGTGCATCAATATTGTATTAAGTGATTAGAAACCAGAAACATACATTTTAGTCGGGCTATTTTTCGACGGATCGAGAGTAGTGGCAGACCTAGTGTTTTCAACATATCTAGAACTGAGTCAGATCGCTTTTATTTGGATAAAATAAAGCTCACCGCCTTTCTTAAATTTTTCAAGTTGATCAATATGAGTTTTTAATATGGGTCCGAGATGATCATCGCAGCATACTCCAATGCTGGCTTAATGTAGGTTTTGTAAGCCATTAACTTTGCCAAGGGTGGAGCACTGCTAGGATTTCGTCTTAAAAATCAGAGTTTTTTCATAGCTGTACGACATATTTCATTAATATGTTTAACCTAACTCAAGTCTTTCGAGATTGTTAACTCGACGTATTTAAAACTGTCGTCCCCAACCAATGGACAACCACCAAACTCGTAAGGAAAATAAAAGCCTTTTTAGTTTTGCTAATTAGTCTAGCAAAAACAGTTTTCTAGGTATTTATTTTCATCTCCCATCTTGAACACCAATCCTGAATAGACCTAAGAGACATACTTAGCTTGCATTGGTCATTTTACTTTTTCATTTTTGAATATATTAAATAATTATCCGCAAATAACCGTACAGTAACATCCGGATTTGCTTCAGCCGTGATATTATTAATGTAAATTAAAAATTATACTAATCCAGAGACTGACCTATGGGGGACACTGAGGGTACCCCGGTTTATTTCAAACACTTGCCATCTTTTTTTACGTACTGCACTCGATTAGATAAATGTGCCCCGATCCACTGTGTGACACTGTGACTCACCCCAGACAAAGAAGGTTTGTGAAGTAGATTACAATGAGGCACTCCGACCAGATGCTATAGATAGATCAAGGATCTAGCTAAATTGGTAGCAGACATCACAGTCCAAGCTGTGACAGAAGGCAACACGTGGAGGCTGGGTGTCGGAAAGAGATGCCCGGTGACTATAGTAGAGGCACGCTCTTGCAGTCTTGACGATCGTGTCTGCTTCTTTTCTCGTCAACTCCCTCTCGACCTCCGCACATCTTCACGACTTCAGGCGAGCAGCCGTAACGTGCACCCCCAGTTCCTGGAGTTCCTGCGGTCTCTGGGCTGGCCCGTCGACGTCGGCATGCACACGGGCTGGACCGGCCACGTCTCCACCTCATGGAGGGTCACCAGCGGCGACTTCAACATCGGTATGGTCTTTCGGCTTTTTCGGATCATGGGGCCTCACCATCACCCCCGTAGTTATCGTTGGGGGAGGTGTTTAGCGTTTGAGTTAGGTCTCGTTATACGGACCCGATTTTGTCCATCGCTATGTGGACAAAATTTTCGGGAAGGAGTCGGTCGACCGTGGGCATCGTAATTAAGTGAAATCGACAGATTTTGTGACACAAAATACTGTGCAATTGGCTTCAAAATATTATAATTTCACTTTCCAAGATTTTTAACACATTTTTAACTGGATCATTCAAAGTGTATCGGCGGGCGACCACGCTTATTAAGAAGATCACAAAGTGCCGAAAGCACGCAAGACTACACGGGGGCGCACAGAGGTCTCTTGCGTTCCCTCACCCTTCTCCACCGAAACAAACGGCAAAGTGGGAAAACGGCAAACAAGAAAATGGAGTGAACGGGTGATGGAAGGCAGAGCGCGCAGAGCGCTGCTTTCGATGCTGGTGTGGGAACGCGGGCAGGAGCAGCGGCGCAGCAGGAGCAGCGCCCACGTTCCGATGATACTCACGGCTCCTGCGGCCGACGCCTGCCCGACTCCTGTTGGAATCGGGTCAAGGAGACAATGGAGCCCAAAGGAGATCATCCTTCGGGAGCCCCCAACGCTGTGCGCCTGCATGTCACACGTGTGTCGTGTGGAAGATTGGGAGTGTTTACCGAAAGTCGCTTAGATCTGCGAGGTTGAGAAAAGTGGCTAGCCTAAGTCCAAAAGCGCCAAAGACTTCGACATTCTGGCATCGGATGTTCGACACTGTCCCCCATTTTGCAGAACAAGCAAGGTATTGACGGGTTCGAGAAGTGTCTCGTGCAAGAGAAAAGAAAAGCGCGATGCTTTGCAACCGTTAAATTTTCTGTCGTGAGCATGCTTGCCGAACCGGCGCACGATTCACAGAGCTGCAACAATCTCTACAGGAGTGAGTGAAAACATGCTGGCAAAGTCACCGAGGATAACTTTTATTCGTTCATGCTTGTCGATGCGGACGTTCCCATTATTGCTTCTGCCATGATGCTGCGATCGTAGACCTTGTGTGCGGCCAGGGTAAACACAAAGCGACGTCCGGAGAGGTACCTTGGGAAACGCCAACGATGTGGAGACGTGAAACATCTTGGCGGCTGCTTCGAAACAAAGAGGAGTGCATCGGCGGTGACTATGTTCTTGCGATGCCTGGAGCAGTTTGAGAACTGATGCCCGGATGAAATTATTGGCAAACTCCACTTAGTAATTATTTTTTTCCTCATAAAAGCTGCCACGAGATGTTTATAACCAAGGTTTGTTCGATTAAATATATGGTCAGTGTACCGTAGTGTTCCTGTCCATGTTCAAGGCTGCTGGCACTGTCTTTTGGCTCTATCGCTTTTATCAAATTACCTTTTGTATCAAACTTTTTTGATGTCCCGTTGACTTCGTTATAACGAGGGATTACTGTATTAGTAATTACAATTGATAGTATAACTTTACTGCAAAGAAAGATAGAGGGATCAACTCACCGACGGTGTTGTCTGCAGCCGACCTGCCAGCAGATCACGGGGCAGTCTGTACAGCGGGCACCATCAAGCGCTGTACTGGTCGGACGTCCTGTCGGAGGTGGTCTTCGTGGTGCCCTCTCCCAAAAGCCTGCCCAAGGACGTCCTCTCGGGAGAAGTCACCCTCAGGCCCAAAGGTGGGTCCGAAACCGAGCCTCTCGTTCGTCGTGGTGCAGCCTTGCTCTCACAACAGGCCTGTTTCTCTCGACCAGGGTCCACCGTAGCGTCCACAAGACGCGACCACGAAGAACCACTCATAGCTTCCGCTAGCATCTTCGCTAGCGTGCTGGCATAAAGGGGCATTCTAGCATCCTATCGTGAACGATCCACAGGCATATGGGGAGTATTCACTGGGTGCCATATTTGTGGGTGGTGTTTAGGCGCTTTTCGGAACAAGCTCGCATTAATAGGTTGCTAAGATTGGCAATCTTGATAATGGTGGTATGCTTCCTGCAAGGTAAGAGAATGCAGTTCTCGCCATCAGCACGCTGCTTCAGTAATCGCTGCATCGCAACTATCAACCGCCAGTGCGAATACTCCCTATGCAGGCATTCTGTGTCGTAACATTTCCATGCGTGCTCGAAGTATTTGAAAGCACTCAAAACTTCGAAAGCAACAAAAGAATGGTGCACTTCGGCATTCCAAGGTGAAAACACTACAATGATTTTCTCCCAACGCTTTTGTTCTTATTGCTTTATTTCACTGAGTTTATATCTAATCTGGGTGAGGGTGATGATGTACAACCGAAACGCAGCCTGCAAATCATCCTTTGCTCTGCCAGGGGAGTTGCTCTCCAGCACTTGAGAGCTATGGAACCATGAGCTATGATTTCAACCCGCCTCTGATCGGACTGGTCAGGGAGCATTCCCAACTGCCACGGCAATTCTGCAATTTGACTTCTGATTTCCTCAATCCTTGCTTGGATTTTTTCATTAACGCAACTTGTTACTGAACCTACTAGAGTCACTGTGTCTTCGGCCACTGTACTAGATCTCATTTTCTCCTCTGACTCTAACCTTGCCTCTTCCATATCCTACTTACCGGGTATTAGCGATCACTCCATTATACATTTCTCGTTACTTACACCAATGTCTGATGCTAGTAAGTCAACAAAACATTTCTTTGACTATAGTAAAGCAAATTTTGGTGCTATAAATAACGAATTAGCTAGCTTCCTTGACGAATTCCTTCCTAATTTTTCTGATCGCTCAGTTGAAAGCAATTGGTCCATATTTAAAAATAAATTAGAATCTCTAATTAACTTATTCATTCCATATAGGTCCATCAAAACAAATTCATTGTCTCCATGGTTTAATGTAACACTTAAGCGCCTTAACAACAAAAAGAAACGTTTGTTCCGTTCTGCAAAGCTTTCTTGTAGTGATGCACGTTGGGAAATTTATTACGCAGCTGAGGATGTTTATAAACTAGCCATCAAGGACGCTAAACTAACATTTTTTAATGTGACCTTACCCTCCATGTTACTTAACAGTCCTAAACAGTTTTGGCGTGTTATGAATGGAAACAAAACGAATGATATCTCGCTCACTAATAATGGTGTTGTTATTCCAAATGACCATTGTGCCTCCATTTTAAATGACATTTTTGTAAAAGCGTTCTGTGTTGATGATGATTGCTGCCACCCTGTGTACCCTAATTATAACTTTTTGCCTATGGATCCTCTTGTAATTGACTATGACGGAATTGTAAAGTTGGTTGATAACTTAAAAACATCTTCGTCTTTTGGAGTTGACAATGTCACCTCCACACTCCTTAAGAATACTAAAAATAATATCGCAATTTACCTTTTTAAAATTTTTGAGCAATCGCTTGCATCTGGTGTATTGCCTGGGGAGTGGAAAATAGGGAAGGTGATTCCACTCCATAAACAAGGCGATAAACAGAGTCCTCTTAACTATCGCCCCATTTCCTTAATCAGCACACCTTGTAAACTTTTAGAGCATATAATATTCACTCATTTGGTTAACTACTTGGACTCTAATTCCTTCTTTTCTCCATCCCAACATGGCTTTCGTAAATCCCTTTCATGTGAGACTCAACTACTGACCTTCACTAATGATGTGCTTTCCATACTTGACCGTGGATCCCAGATTGACTGTGTTTTTTTAGATTTCTGCAAAGCTTTCGACAAAGTTCCTCATAAACGTTTACTCTTTAAACTCAGTCAACTCAATCTCGATCCTAACGTGCTGTCTTGGATAACATGTTTTTTAACTAATCGTTCTCAGTTCGTTCATGCTAACAATGTAAATTCTTCTATGAAACCTGTTACTTCTGGTGTTCCACAAGGGTCTGTCTTGGGGCCCCTGTTGTTTCTAATTTATGTAAATGACTTACCACTGTGTGTATCATCATCTATTAGCCTTTTCGCTGATGATTGTGTAATTTATCGCGAAGTCACTAATACTACTGACATCACCCTTCTTCAAAATGACTTACAAGCTGTGGCTGATTGGTGTGATTTATGGCAAATGTCCCTTAATACTAACAAATGTAAAGCGATGAATATCTCCCGTCGAAGCACTATATCTTCTATTTACTCAATTTTTGAGATTCCTCTTGTAACTGTACCATGCTATAAGTACCTTGGGGTACACATCACTTCTAACATGTCTTGGAAAACTCATACTGACCACATTATCGCCAACGCTAACTCCATGCTTGGTTACCTAAAGAGAAACTTTAGGTTAGCCCCAGTGTCCCTAAAACTACTAATGTATAAAACCCTTGTCCGTTCCAAACTAGACTATGCCGCAGCAATCTGGGATCCGGGTCTTTCAACTCTCGTGACTGATCTTGAAGCCCTACAGAATCGCGGTGCCCGTTTTATATTGACTAACTATCATCGCACATCTAGTGTCTCAACTATGAAAACTAATTTATCACTTCCTGCTCTTTCTTTACGCCGAAAAATATCTCGTTTGTGTCTTTTTTATAAAATTTATCATTCCAATACTTTTCTAAAAAACAAACTAATGTTAAATCCTGTTTACATCTCGCCGCGCGTAGATCATCAATTTAAGGTCGGAATTCCTCATTGCATTACATCAGCCTATTATAACTCTTTTATTCCCAAAACATCTTCAGAGTGGAATCGCCTTCCCGCGCAATTAGTAGACATACCGTCCTCTGACTTGTTTAAAAGTGCGGTGACTGCCTACCTGTGTTAATATTTTTCTTTGTTTGTTTGCCTCGTTGTATAAATTTCTTAACTTGTTTACAATTTTTTTTAACATTTTTAGTGCTTGGCTTTTAGTGTTTGTATATTGTTTGTATTTCAATTTTTGTCTTGTACCACTCCCTCTGTAATGCCCCAGGGCCTTGAGGGTACTGAAATAAATAAATAATAAATAAACCTATGGCGGAGGGCAGGTCTGCTCTGCTTCTCGCGCAGGGGGTAGCGGTGACGTCAGAACGCCGAGCCCTGATTGGCTGATCGCGGTCCCCTATCTGAGCGCTCGTCTGCTCCTTTGCAACGTCGTCTGCTCGCAACGTCGTCTGCGTCTGTCTTACCTTTCCTGCGACTTTTGCAAGTGGAGAGGCCAGATTCACGAAACCATCTTACGCCAAAAATATGCGTAAGACAAAACTTAAAAACAAATTCGTATTCACGAACCAAAATTTTCGTAAGTTTTGCGCAGGATACGACAGAAATCCTACGACAGCTTGGCGTCGACAGGCTGAACTCATGGGACGAATATGCTGCGAATAACCGACGAATTTGCCCGCGGCTTTTGCTCTGCGCGTGGAATCAACGCAGTGGCTGCTACGTCGCGCGCCAGCGGCGTGCCGTAGCGGCGGCGTCTCGCGGTTATTCGTTACATAATCCGTCTCCATGGAGTTCAGCCCTTTACGCAGCTTCACGATCAAATCAGCATGGCCGACAGCGTCGCGGTCGCGACGACTAACGGACGTTTATTTTTCTACGTGCGCTTCTCGCGTCCCGACTTCAAGCAGCAAGAAAAAGTAAAAGTACTTGAACCAGACCACGACGAACAAGAACGCTGGATCCACAAACACCCGGGAAAAGCTCCAACGGCCACGATTCCACCGACACCGACCAAGCGAACTCGGCAGATAGGCCTAGCAGCCACTCCGACTCGGTGACCGTCTGCCCACGACCGGCTGGCGTGCTGAATGGAATGTGCCCGCGCGACCTCTTGTGAACCCTTCCTGCATTATACTGTGATCACTGACCTCAATTTTAGATTAAGAGGTCAATCTCTTCTCTTGTCATCTCCTTGTTTTCCGAGGCAACGGTGACTTCCGCCGGTGAAAAAGCGGTGAATATCCGACAGACGCAGGAAAGGTAAAGGAGCCATCAGCTTTGACTAGCAGACGTAAAGCAGACGACGTTAACTGCGCCAACCCGCCGACGCCGTTAAAGAATGAGGAGTCTTGCCGCACACGAAAGGGGGAAAAAGTATTTGGGAGGGAACTTGCGGACACTAACACGCCTACCTCGGTTCTTAGCAAACAAACCTCGGCGTCTCGGGACACCTCGCCAGTGAGTACTTTGACTTCCCTCCTTGATGCGCGTCTGCTAGTTGTTCGACAAAAACAACGAACCGCTCGAGTTATTTCGTCTGCCTCTCTGAAAGGCGAAGTCGAGCTCGCTCGTAAAGACCTGCACTTCCGAAAGTCGCAGGAAAGGTAAGACAGACGCAGACGACGTTGCGAGCAGACGTTGTTGCAAAGGAGCAGACGACGCTCAGATAGGGGACCGCGATCAGCCAATCAGGGCTCGGCGTTCTGACGTCACCGCTACTTCCTTTCTCATGCGCAGAAGACGAAGTGAGCCGGCCTCTGAACGCGTGAGGCGTGTTTCTGGTCAGAGCTCAAAGACACACTCAACCCCCCTCAGAGTTTTTTTTTTTTTTTTGCTTGTTTGATAGAACACGTTCTGTTACAAAAGAAATTTTACACAAATATTTTTTTGTGTGATATTTTGTTGCAACACACTTTGAGTGGGCAGCGATTATGATATTCTTGTGCATCAACCTATAGAAGCATAATATTTCAGAATCTCTCCTAAAGACACTAACTATAAAAAAAAATATTTTTTTAGTTTCTGGATTGCAGATTTGTGTCAGAAATGAAATTTGCTCAAAAAACGCTATTTTAGCATGTATTTACATCGCTCTGTCTCCTTTTGAGTGAGGAGCGATTCCAAAACATGCTCCTATTTGAGGTGAGTGGTGAAACTAAAGCACTCAAATTGAGCCTTCATGACCTAAATATCAAACTTAGGTAAATTTGTTTTCTTTCCAAGGAAGCTTTATTTTGTCGTGCACGTTCTACCCCTACTTTACAGTAACTCAAACATTTTAAGTTAGTTAACTTTACTACCCGTTTGTACGGTAGCTGTGTTCTTACTCTTCCTAGCTCTTCCTAGCATTTAATCCTAACTTAGCAAAAGCCAGGGTCCCAGCTGAGCCAATAGGGATGTCAGAACGACACCCCGATTAGAATGACTCCGGTGTCGACATCACACCGTTGAAGTGCACTTCTCCCATAGTAGCGCGGTCACATGCTCCGCCCCATCTCTCCGATTGGCTCACAAGGGCTGTAGCTTCTTGCCAGGTTCCGCTGAAATGAGGTGGCATATACCGCTCGTAGCTTGCCGCTCCTTTGGGTCATTGTGGTGCCTGGAGCGCATCTCCGACTAGTGCGCTTACAGCATCCTTGAAAGTGGCCCCTCTGTTTCCGCCCAATGACGTCTTAAAAGTGTCGCGGTTGTTGTTTGCTATGACCCCGGCTCTGCTGCTGGTCAGATCGAAAACGAGAACAGACGGGATGCCAAGATGGTGGGACACTTATGTCTGCTTGCCCTTTTTCGCCGCTATTTCTGCGACCAACGCCATCATCGGCTGTAGGTCGTCGACGCTCTGCTGCCGGATGTTGCAACGGATTGTGACATCCGACGGCGCAAGACGGCGGTCCCCGTGACAGCCATCTGCTGCCGCTGGACCACTTTCGATGCGTAGGCGAGATAGGGCGGTAAACACGCCAGAGCCCTTTACACTGGGAGAGTTTGGCACTTTTTGAAGATGCCGACAGGTCTGGCAACCACAGCCGGAAGTCGGGCGCACGCGGAGGTGGCTCCTTGCGCTCCGCATTTTCGCTTTGTGCTGCTGAATTATCGGCGCCCATTCTGGATTAGGTATCGCCAGTGCGCGCGGTGACCAAGCTTTTGTAACAAGAGCAGGGGTGAGACATCTGCGCCAATTGCGCCATTTTGATACAAACCCAATTTTCTGCGCCTAGTTGCGCCAAAAACGCGAAATCGGTCGAAATTGCGCCACACTGCGCCAAAAGTAACTCAAAAACTAAAAAAAAGTTTGCGGCGACGCTAGATTTAGCGGGAAACGAGAGCTTGGTTGGCAACATTCAATCTCGTCGTAGTAAAGTACACGGCACGGGTACAGGGTGGCGCAAGCAACCGCCGGATTCGAAGATTTCAGCTGTAGTACCCTTCTATACCTATGATACGTGGTATTTTCCCCATTTTCCTACTACTTTACGCTGTCATTTGTGACTGCATGCTACCGGTGCGCTGTCACGCGGTCTTGCTGTCTGGCCGCGGGAGGTACGACGCACAGGCTATAAAGATGAGCAAACCTAAGTATTTCTTTCGTTTTGAGAGTAAACCTTTTCTTAAAAGTGCTATTGAGCGCCTCCATTGTGTAATTGTTCATTCGTGTCCGTAATCTTCTCGTCAAAATGGACAGCGCCGTCGCTGTGAGTACTTTCGGTTATCACACACGTGCTTCCAGTGCGTGAACAATCGAATGAATCGGTCACACCCGTATTTGGCGTGCATGTGCTGCTCATAGTTTTTCTACCAATTCACTATTTACCTTGTGACTCACTTTTGTGGGGAGTTTTTTTCTTCTATCTGCACGTGCTTTCTACGAGCGTCCGATCGATGTCTGGCTGTAGTAAACCGTGCTTCCCTGTTCATGCTCTCGAATCACCGCTTTAAAAAGTTTTGCACTACAATTGCGCTTTGGCACCAGTTCGTATAAGCTTGAGGTACCTGGTGCCCACCTAACTTTGCAGCAAGCCTGTGTTTCTTGTCCTCATCTATGCGCATTGGACTCGCGTGTGCCTTTTCTGTTTTTTTTATTTTATATATTTTATCTCGGTGCGTATCGGCGCTGATGACTTATTGAAACCAGGGTGGGAAAAAATAACGATTAAAAAAGAATCAGATTCATGTGATCGAAATCAGATTTTTTATGATTTAAATTGCTGATAAGCTGCTCTAACATTTTCTGCTCCTAATCTGCTCCAAACTGTAGACTTTTCTGCTTCGAAGTTGCTCCAGAATGCATAAACTGCTGCTCCAAAACGAGAATTTTGTGCTCCTAAGCTGCTCCAAAATCCAGATTTTTCTGCTCCAAAAATTGCTCCAAAACTTGTTTCACCTGTCTCACCCCTGTAAGAGTGTTTCTCGGGGCACGTACATGGTTTTGGCCTTGCACACGTAATCAGCAGCTCAAACTCACTTTCCTGCTACGCTCTCTTAAATTGTATGAGCTTAAATTTATTCCTCTTTTGTGAAAAGTTAGTATTGAATACTTTGAATATTAGGTCTCATAGATGACCACTGCTAAAATTCAGTGCTGCGACGGGTGCCATTTAGAAGAGGCGCTGCGAACTCCGTGCACTCAATTGCCATATTTCTTTTTGTTTGAGAAAGCATCATGTTGTTTAGAACCATAAGAAATAAAGCTTATTTGTAAGTTCTGTGTTTTTGGAGATCAATAAAGGATGGCCAGTGCTTGAACATAGTGACCAATTGCAGGCATAACCAAATCTGAGAGTACAAGGAATTTTGTTTATAAAACAACTACTAACCTCGCATTTGGACTAGCACACGCCGAGTAGAGTGGCCAAAAAAACAAACTCCTCCATTTTGTGTTAACGTAAACTCTGCTTGTTCTAGCAAACGACAGGCTCCGACCATTGGCCAAACTCTCCCAATATAGGGGGCTCTGAAACACGCCAGCCGAAGACGCGTTCCTGATACCATATTCGGAAAGTAGTTACTTCTCTAATCTCCTGTCAAATGACTCTCTGCCTTGCCACCAGCCGACAGCTGCTCGGAGCGCACCTCGACCATCGTGGGGCCCAGCGACGACGCGGGATCCGGCGGCGCCACTCGAGGTGAACGCGGGGAGAAGGCAAGGGCGATGTCGCTCAACCTGGATGCGGGAGAAGGTGTGACCAGGCCCGCCAGGTCGCGCCCAGCTCGCTCTGCCCACGTGACCTCCGCGGAGGTCAAGGTGCTGGTCGTCTGGCTTGAGAGCTTCGAGGATGCCCTCTCCTTCCCTCTGGGTGAGCGGGACAGAGGGACGAAGTCCGGAGGGTGTGCGTCTGGGACGGTCCTTCTTCGAGTAACGGGCACCCTCTGGGCCATTGCTCGCGAACTACAAACGGAGGGCAGCCCACATGTGACCCCGCCCATCGCCACGCGTTGGCTTTGGGCCGTTTTGTCGGTTTTAACGTGAAACATTCTTTAGCTGGCTGTTTGGCACTTTATGAAGTCGAGACAAAAGTGAAGCCTGGATAAAAGCGTGGCCACAAGGCTCGACACTGGTTGGTTGATGGGTGGAAGAGGAATAAGGTGCTTGATGCTGATTGGTTAACGGGGAGGTCATGTGACTGGGGGTGGAGTGAGGAGGAGAGGTGGCTCAGGAGGAGTGGGTTACAAGGTTCTAGAAGATCACTAGGTTTATCATTTCAAGTGTACACATGCCGCACTTAAAACTATCTAACGAAGAGCGCCGTCAACGTAGGCGTTTGGCTGAACAGGCTAGACATGATGCTAACTGATGATATAAACATTCGTGATGCTAGAGTGTTTCATGTGTGCAACACAATTGTCTAGTAATTTGCCATACATTTTCATTGTTTTTTATCTCCTATGCAACCGAAGCTAAAAAAGAATTGCAGGAAAAGACGAAATACGTGCAGATAGGTGCTCACAATTGCTGTGTTCGATTTATGTGCCCCTCCTGCACTAGTTGCACACTGCCATATTCGATTTACGAGAGCAGCCTATCTCAAAACACAGCCTGAAGTGCATTGCTCTGCACTTTTCCGCACTGCACTACACTTTTCTGCACAGGTGCGGGCTGGGGCAGGTAAATCGAACAAGCCAAATGTCGGTTCTGCGGGGCGGTGCCCTCTGAAAATGGCGACAGCGGGAAGCAAGTCAGGTAAGGGCGTATATTAGCAGGGCTGAAAAGTGTAGTATTCCTCGCGCCATGTCTGCAGCGCCATCTCCTGAGGTCTTTTGCAGGCTAGAAAGAGCGGGACAAGTTCCTCCCACAATGGCCCCCCCCCTCTTTCCACTTTCAATGCTGGAAAGGAAAAGACTGCCAATCAAATAGAAGCTACAAGCATGAGCATGTTGCCTCGAACGATGCTTGTGGTGCACGAGCTTACGTGCTCGGCAGGGATGCTGAAAACTTGGAGCTCACTCTCGTAGCTTCTGCTTTGCTCCCACCTAAAGTGAAATGAAAAGGGGTATAGTATCGAACCCAGTGCCTCTTTGTTTATGTCCAAATTCAGTGTGCCTTTTTGACTTGCTCAAGATCGTTTTTTGTAAACGTTGAATGGCGCAAATGAAGTATATATGCGCATCTTGTCGCTCACTGTATCAGTGATGACTACTATCTTGAAAGACACGTGATAGACCTTTGGCCAAATTACCCGAATATCAAGGAGAATGCACTGCACATACATGTATGTGCACTGCACGTGGTCGTGGGGTTACGAACTCTTGAGTAAAGAAAGTGGGTAGGGGGGGCTGCAGCGCTGTCAGTTCGTGTTAGACAAGCAAGAGTCCCAGAGTCGCGCTTGCATACTTGACAGATCGCTAAAGCTCCCTGCAGCCAGCCAGCCAGCGCTAGCCGTTGCAATGATCACTCTTTCAGTTCGCCGACCCGGGAGCGTCTCTCTTTCGAGCCTCTTGGCCTGCCCGAAGTTTGTGTATGGTGCACACGAGTCACGCACGATTATTTAACTGGGCCCCAATTTCGCCAATCAGGGACATAATGCTGTCCCGACAAGGACAAGTAGAGACTCAGGACTTCATGTGAAAACTTGAACGGTCCCGTCAAAATTCGAAACGGTTGGGAACCCTACGCGGTCGCCTTGTCTTTGTAAGAGATTCCAAATAAATAATCAAGATAAGGTGTTCAAAAATGCATGCACAAAGTGCCTTTTTTTTGTGTGTAAACCAGTTATTGCTGCAGAGAGCAGCCATGCTGCATGTATAACTATACTTGCAGCATGCCCCTGTGCTTGGGTAATTTAGAAACAAAGTCTATTGAGTTAGGTTGCCACAGAACTCTCTTCAGATGGTTCTCTTGATACAACCCTGTTTCACTGGTGAACTCCAGAAAGACAACCTCACGAGTCACTTATATACAACCGTCGACATTTTCATTAAAAGGAAAAATGTTTGTGACCATGCTAAGTTCCGGCGTCGTACGTTCTGAGACCAGACTTTGTGGTTCGTTTGTAGCAATGGTCAACGCCTTCGTGCCATACTGAAGTGATGGTGCCTACTAGGCGTTATGGGCTAGTATTTGGTGATAAAAGACTACCATCAAATACTGAGCACGTACCTAGTCACAATGAACACAAATCCACCACTTTTGAACCAAAGAAAAAAAAAAAGACAATAATAATGATATATATCTTTATTTTCCATTTACAACGGTGACCAGATAAAACGTCACAGCTTACCCAACCCAGGTTTTTTTTTAGCAAACCTGGCCGATTGAGCTGCTTCTTTGAGCACGCCGGTTCAAGGCAGTGAAGCTCTATGCACAGGCACCGGTTCCAAGTGGTTGCCAAACCTATCTTGTGCCCCTTCTACATTTTTGCTCTCAAGCCCAATGAATGCCTATGCCCCAGATTTTCAACATTACCTCCAACTTTTGGGTGCGCGCTTGCTCAGTATTTTACGGTAGTCAACAATGGCAGTTTCTTGGAATAGCGGTGCGAACCTTCGTTCCTGCAATGACGGCTTGTGGTGCCACTGTTGTTTTGGAGAGCACCTTGTCTGTTGGCATCATTTCTAATTGACTCCCATTATTCCCGCGAAAGGCGACCTGCTGCCGGCCACCAACACCGGCCAAGAGTCTTTGTGCGGCCGAGGATCTGAGCGAGACGTCTTCGTCATCTTCGTCCACGCGCTGCAGAGCGGACTGTTCCGCATCAAGGTCCAGAGCCGGGGAACAAAGCAAGTTTGCGCTTATTTTGTCCGACGTTGCGTACGTTTGACCTCGTCGACCAAATTACGTGCAGGTGGCGAGGCAAGATCGCTGTCTCCTTTCTTTTGTGCCTCCAAATTCTAGCGTTTGGTCGACGGACGTGTGCCGAAGCCGCGGAAGGGTCGAAAGTTGTGTTTGCCCGTGGCGATTCGCGACATACAAAAAGTGTGCAGAGGATGAGGACGAAGCGGAGAACGGTTCTTTGTTTTGCGTGCTTTTTATGCATTGTGCATTTTTATTTATTTATTTAGTACATACTGCAGGCTTTTCGAGTAGGCCTCCGTAGGTATGGGGTACAAAGCGGCAAAAATAAAACTATCGGCAGAACATGAAAAGAATGCATTTCGTCCATTACTTCACACTCAAATAAACAGGTGTACTAGAAAAGGAACGCAAAAAAATAGCAATGTAATTACATTGTAACCATAAACAACCATCAGTCTGTCAATCACATTGCATCATCTCAATCGTGAAATTCATTAAAAAAAGTTTAACACAGCTATTGTTTAATTTGCTGCCACTTTTCAATGTTACTTCATAATCATTGTAAACTCACGTGTGTTTGAGATTGTGGCACGAAATAAATGCGAATAAAGAGGTTTGTTTCATACTGCTCGAAGGTCAGCGTACAAGAGCCAAAGAGGTGGTTAGTGCGCGAGCAAGCTCGGTAGAAGTCAAATTGAATCGGAGGCTGACACGGGGGCTAGTATGCTGCTAAAGTCGAAACACGTGCCCTTTTGCCTGGACAGCTAGAAAAACGAGGCAAACGTCATTCGGGCTTTTCTGGACACCAGTTGTGCCTCTTTCGTCTTCCAGAAATTGGTTGGGGAAAAGTCGCAGGACTAGGAACTGCGATTGCGACCGAGTTTTCTGACGCATTCCGTGTGTTCTTTCGTCTCTCCAGGACGACGCATGGCGCTGCCGCTGGTGGACGGGATGGTCGTCAGTCGCCGGGTGCTCGGCGTCTTGATTCGCCAAACGGCCATCAACCTCTGTCGGCGTAGGAGGCTGGAGGCAGAAATGTAAGACCGTTTTTGTGCCACTCGGTGCCTTGACGTGGTGCGCGAGACGCCACGTTGATGGACTCTTCCCCAGTGTTGGGAAGTACTTTAAAGGGACGCTGGCAGGGTATTTATGCTCGCCGAGGTTTTTATCTGTACATGACATGCGAGAGCCAAACTACCCAGAAAGCAAGTCGCTGCTCGAAATTTGTTTTCTTTCCACCCGAAAACCGCCGATCGAGAAGTGGCCGGTTTGAGTCGCGCTCACTCTCTTCTCCGTGGTCACGTGCCGTTTTCTATGGTTTAGACACAACCATCAAATATAATCAAAGTCATGGGTTATCTAAGGCACACACACAATATTAAAAATAGAAAAGAAATATGATACCCATTTTTGTGGCATCTAAAAAAGTGAAAATACGTTGATTGAAAAAAAAAAAAGAAAAGTTGCACAGCCTTGTGACTTTCAGTAACTTTCTCCTCCTCTATAGTTCCTCTTCCTCCCCAGTCCAGTTTCGGTTTTGGTTTTGAGCAGTTGCGTGGGCTCCAGAGAAAAGGAGAGATAAAGACAGGCTTTTCGTCTCCACAAATAAAAGCTACATGCTTGTTAGACCAATTAATCGCCTCCCTTAATACCAGACCCCACTGTGGAGATGAAAAGCCCGTCTTAATTCTCCATTTTCCCTGGAGCCCACACATTTCACTGTCATGGGGGACAATAACGTCAACAGTGGCGTACCTAACTTCTTTTAAGTGGGAGGGCAAACCAGACCCCCCACAGGGCCGGGGGCGGTGCCCTTGGTATCCCATGGGCGCCGCCGGCCAGTGTTTGCCCTGCCCAGTGGCGGCTGTTTCAGGCGTGGCAAAACACATGCCTTGCCCCCCCCCCCCCACTCTGAGATCTGGGTGGGCAAGCGCCCCTTGCCTCCCGGTTGGTACGCCCATGGACGTCAATTTCATTGCAGCATGCTCGCGCACACTTCGGCGGCTGCTGGCTCGTGGAAAGATTGTGCGCCACTTACCGTATAAACTCGTGTAAGGGCCTGCACTATTTCTTCCCGATTTGAGGGCGAATTTTCGAGGTGCGGCCCATACACGGATTAAAAGAAAATATCTGTATCCACATTCCTAAATGAAAGTACATGAGCGCGCTTGGCTGCACTGGTCGGAAAAGCCTTCATTCCGGAATCCGGACTCAATTGTCAGTCGGATTTAATTCGTTTACATACTGTTTTTCCACGTGGCGCCATCTGTCGGCAGTTACGAATGGTCCGCTCTGCGGTGGTGTATTGATTTCGTTTTGCTTTCCCGACTGCACGCTCTCCTACGGTGCTAGGCACTACTCTCCATAACCGTACAAAATGCGGGTCGATGAACTGCATTCTTCTATTACCGCCTACATTTTGTACTGAAATCTTATTTGTAAACGCTCACTTGCTAGATGTGAGACAATTGGGGAGCTTTGGGAGCCTAGCAGACCACTTGTAATGCTAAAAGCCAAAACCTCGGTCTAACGAACTCGCGATTTAACGAAACTTTCGGCTCAAAAGACGAGTTCGTTAAATCGAGGTTCAACTGTATCAAGGATGCGGACACGTGCCGCTATGTGCTCGGGCGGTGGCTAGCGCCACCTAGCGATATATATTCATAGAAACATGGCATTACAGTCGGCACGCCTCAGAAACAAGGGGGTGCAACGCATACGCGAATAATTTCTGTAAATTTTTTTTCCAATACTGTTCTAAATACGGGGAGCGGCCCTTACACGGGTGCGGCCCTTACACGCGATTATACGGTATTATAGACACTGAAATGTTTGGTTCAGCATCCCTTTCAGTACACTGTGCTTAAAGTACCACCTCAAGTAGGTTTAGAGAACTTGTACTGCACTTGAAGCTTACATTCTCCGGAGTACGCGCTTCTACTTCAGTCAAAGCATTTGTTTCTGGTACTCTCCGAGAAAATTATGACTCCCGACTCTTCCTACGTCGTTTGTTCTGTCTGTTTGTGTGCAGTGTACACCTTTCAAGAAACACTCGACCCCAGGGGCAGCAAACCGCTTTCCAGCCCAGTCACTGGGTTTTGAGGCTAGACTCTCACCGGCGTCCCTGCTAACCTTAACCGAGAGGACTGTGATTTCCGACCTCGAGGCGCAGTTTCAAACAATGCTGGCGGCTAAATTCTCGTCTTTTCCCGCTGTATTTTGTGTTTCATGGTGCACGTATTTTCCCGAGGTCATCGAGAAAGCATTGTACCACATTTGAAAGAAGAAAAAAAGCAATAAAAAACTTATAAACTATTTTTGTTGGGTACGCACGCGACAGAACAAATGCGACTTGAATGTAGTTCTAGTTTTTGTGTGTTTTTTACGATAAGTTTTGACGGCTCAACGCGATTCACCGCATGACAAGTGACAAAGCGCTTAGCTGTCAAAAATAAATTACAACAGAAGAGAGCCGAAAGGCATGCATTTTCACGCTCGCAAATAACGTGTTTACCGGTGGACAGGACACGGACATACAATTTAGAAAGTGTTAACATTCGAACAATATATTGTACGTACCACACGATGCAGCGTTATCCGAAAAGAATTTATTTGAGAAAGATCTCAAATAACACAGTCACAGTCGACGACAGTCACATCTTGACGATCGGACGGAATCCAAGATGACTTCGTTTTGGGGCACGTTTCATGGAGAGCTTCCTTTTTCACAACAGCACCAAGTCAAAGCAACGAACGCGACTGACCCGTTTCCCACCCCAACCCGGACAACTATTTTTGGAGATGACTGAGGGATTCTACGCGGATTATCTCTGGGAGGGGGAGAACAATGTTCGCAAAATTGCGTCGAGGGTCGTTCGACGTCCTTCACCTCCTTCGTTTCCGTGAATGTCGAGCAGAAAAACTTGAATGGCGGGCACTTACCAGCCTTATTTCTCACAATGGAACATAACACAAAAGGGTACGCAGCACGCATAAAAAATTAAGTGGAAACTTTCAAGAGGGGCGAGAAAACGTCGAATGCAAAACCGCAAAAACACAGGTAGAGAACTGCGCTGAGCGGGTCTTCACAGTCCCAGAGAGTGGCAGAAAATTTCACAGCTGATAGAGGGCGCGAGTCGCACTAGCCGCATCAGCATCAGCAACATGGCGGCGGCCTAGAAACGTTTTTGAAAGGTGTATATCATCATGTTTTCCGAAGAAATACTGGGAGGGATGTTCTACTGTCGGCAGAAATGTGAGCAGACTCCACATCGCTCCGTTTGTTCTGGGGCTGGCTTTTCTGTACTTCTCAGCTTGTTCAGTGCAAGTGAGAGGGTTTAAAAATATTAGGCAAGGACACTTAATCGTAATGTAACGCCTGAGACCGTGTGCAGAAAAATGAGGAAACTTTCAAGTCGTTGAAAAAGACAACAGAGGAGAATGCCTCGATGTTTTGAGGCATTCTCCTCTGTTGCCTTTTCCTTCAACTTGAAAGTTTTTTTAATATTTATGCACCACAGTCTGAGGTGTCACATTATGGCTATTTATCACCAGCTCGACTGCACTCTCTGTTTTAATGAGGAAGTATTAACTGTCCCATGGAGCGAAGTTGACCGACGGCGGCCACAACCTTGGCAATAGCGAAACGTGGCCGTCCACGCCAGTACACCGCAGACAAACTAGCGTTGCGAAAGAACAACATTCATGCTTTTGCATTCACAACTCATAAGAAGTACGTAAGTGTGCTCGGAATTTTTTTCCGTTGAGTAGAGGACACTCTTCTACAGGGGATTGCTTGTGGAAGCTACGGGGCCGCCGTCCTGCTCTCTCCTAGTTTATTTAACCCCCTTGGGTGCAACAAGCGAGTGCAAGCGGCACCAAATTCAGAAGTCAGAGGGACTTCTGAGTTTGGCGCAATTTCTCAGAAATAACTACTCTGTGGTCACTTCACTTTATCCAATATTCGCCACCACTTAGAAAATAAGTGATGCACCCCTGATTATTCCTGGGGCAATGCCTACCAGTCACTGTGTAGGGGAATGAAAGGGCATCATGAAAGATTGTGTTAAAAAGTACTTGCACTTTACTCTGAAAGTGTATGTTCTATTTATAGTACATGGAGTTTCCGAGAAAGGAGAACCTTTTTTTTCGGCCCAGGTAAATAAACTATGCATCACATAAAGAAACTCCGTGAGAATGTGACGCTATACGGTTGGGATAGAACGCAAAAGTTTGAGAACATGACAGTACCTTGATCAAAAGGTAATCGAGGAAAAACGAAATTCATCTACGAGCAGACGTCCACCTAAGCCCAATATCGTTAAAACAAGAAATGAGACTGTGGGAGCATGTAGCATCAGTGAAAGAAAACTTCTCAGGAAGAAAGAGGATATTGTTTTCTTTCTTGCTGACAAGTTTCTCATTTCTCGGGAACTACCTGTACTTTCCTTAAATTACATACGAAGTGTCTAGCGTTCGTAACCCAAGTTACGTCCAAATCTCCGCCTTCCCTAGGTTCACGAGAGAGAGAGAGGGTGGGGGGAGGGTTAGGTATATGCGTTTCAGTGCTCTGTCCGGACGTAACGCTAGCCACAGCAAATTACATTGCATCCAGTGTACTTACTACTTTCCTTGAAGTACATCACCTCTCATTTACTTTGGACTCTACTTAAAGTACTTTTTAGTTGTGCTTCACCCAGAACTGACTTTCCCCCGTGACCTTCTATGTGCGGAGGTAGTGTTTTTCAGCTCGCTCGGGTCCTTTTGCATTGTGATCAACTGCGTCTGTTGGAATAGTCGGGAACGTAAAAGAGTATCCGCTGGTACTCGATTTTTGTCCATAGTACCAGTTTTTATTCGATCGAAGACGAGCCGGCGATAAAGAAGTCGATCCGTCGGAGGCCCAAATGGCCCCGGTAGATGCTGCCAATGCGACTCGGAAAGAAAAAATTGAGTCAGCGTGGATTTAACCGGCTCAGATAAGTCACCGGTTGTACTTACCAAGTTCCAGTGTCAACAGATCCACTCGCCATGCTCGCGCGTTTCACGAACCCCAAACAACGACACCAATAACTAATCGTCCGCACTAACTCGTTCCAGGTGCCCCCCTCCTCACGTACGCCGTAGGATGAAGATCCAGGAAATCGCCAACAAGTTCCAGGTCCATCAGATGCAGCCTCAGCTGTATCAGCAGCTGTTCAAAAACACGCACTGAACGGGCTGCCGAGAGGCCCGTTCCAAACACACCGGGGTTCAGAGACAACCCCACGGCCGAAGCAATGCGGCGCACCCACGCCACGCGTCCGCAAGAAACGTCCACCGCAAACGGACTGCGACTGCCATAGTTTGACCGTCTGTACCGGGATGTTAACCTCGTCCAATTGTATGGCTTCCTCGAAGGAATGTACGAGGAACGTGGGCTACGAGCACGGGCGAGAATCAAAGCGTGGGCAGGAAACATTTTCTTTTAGTCTGTTTGCAGGTTAAGGATAGCAAGACAAGCTCCGCCCACGAGTCATCCACCCTTTCCACCTTGGCACAGCGAATGCTGAGAGGAAGAGAGTGGAGAGCGAGAAACCACCAATCGTGGCGAGCAGAGAGCTTAGTGGGTGGGGCCTGCTCTGCTATTCCCAGCCCGCAACCGGCTGTGAGGGTGTTGCCGATTTCCGTGCAATTTTATTCAAAGTTAAAGAGGGTATCTGTCCCGAGTCAGCGACTCGACATATTTAAGTTATTTTCAGCCTCGGCTTGCCATTTGTAAAACTTCCAATGAAAGGATTTTTTTTTTACTGTATGGAAAGCGGTAAAGCTTTTTATAACTTGAATGGTTGCAGTCTTGTCTTAGCCATCCTCGCTAGAAGAAATCAGTTTTATTTTTTCTCTCGCGTGGTGGCTGGTTTAGCTTCAGAAACGTGCATTTCCTGCAACTGTTCAAGTCTGAGATTACATAGTGACCAACTTGAGCGTACGTAGTACCTCAAGGTCTGATACCAGTTGTTCCATTCTATAATTTCAAATGACAATTCAATGAAAATGGAGACCAGCATTTGAATCAGGCTGGTAAATAAGGTTGCTGTCAATTTATGACGATACCGTAAAAATTTGCGACACCATTTCTTCTTGGGCTTCTGAGATTGCCGCAGTTGATTTCTAATCGTCGAGTGTAACTGGACTGGACTGCTACAGTTGTATGAAGTGGTGCCTTGGTGTAACACAAACTATAAAAATATATAACATCTGCAGTATTGTTAATAAAATGGGTACAAAGATTTTCAAGAAGCATTCTGTCTGGTTACATGTAGGAAGGCAAAAGCATTATACTCCCGTGGAGAAATGTTTTCGAGTAATGTTTCTACACATATTAAAGTTTAGAATGATGAATAAGACGACGTCAAGGATGACATCCTAGAGATTGACGCCAAGTACGGCGTCTAGGACGACCTCTAGGACGATGTCGAGGACAACGCTGAGGATGACCTCTTGGACGATGTATAGGACAACGTCGAGAATGACTCCTATACTCGTTTTCACCTCAAGGAAAAAGCAAGTTTCGCGCATTGTTTATATGCTGTGCCAGGTAGTTCTTACAAGATCTGGTTCTTGGAGGAAGAAGCAATGCTTTTAGTGTTTAAAACACATACATCTTGATAACATAACATATTTCTAATCTAAAATGCAGCAACATAGTGCATATTATATCTCTACATTATATGCGAAATTAGTAGTGTTCTGCGAGGAGCCGGACTATTTTTACTACAGTTCTTGAGTTGGAAAATTAGTATAGAGGATGGCGTCTAGGATGACGTCGAGAGGACGACGCCTAGAGAACGACGTCTGGAACGACCAGGACGACGCCTATACTTGTCTCACTAAAACTGTGCAGTACAGCCAAAGCTACAGGGGAGAGAGCTTATGCCAACCTGTTTAAGATAAGGGAAAGGAGGAACGGGAGAGAACAGCTGGGAATCCCCTTTCGTCGTTTCCCTCCTCTTGAACAGGTCGGGATACACTATCCCCCTGTAGCTTGGCTGTGCTGCACGGTTTGAGTGAGACGGAGTATGGACCAACACGCGGCCCTGACGTCACGTAACTGCCGTGGCGCTGTCGGCGACACTGCGCATGTGCAGGCGCTTCACTTCACGCGAATTTGGTGTCTGCGCAAGCGCAGTCCCTATGTGGGCAAACGCGGGCTTGTTTGTAAACTGCGTGTCTGTCTATAGAGGACAACATCTAGGACGACCCCAAGGATGGCGTCGTCTTTGAGCATACGATTCAGCAGCGCGTGCTTGATGGCATATTTTTATGGCCATCTTTCAGGCACAACGACAGCGCTTTTTCGCACAATGAGACAAGTAAGGCTTTGGCCTTAAAAAGTTGCTAGAGTAGAGACGGCATTCTTCGGGTGAAGTTGGCGTGCCCCTACCAAGATGCCGGCACGCCAAGCAAGGTGAGTGCGGCGTGCCACCATTACCACCATCTTGCATAAAGGTAGAGACACACCCGGTGCCGGTGTTCACAGTCTGTGCAGCGATTCGTCAGATTCAACATAGTATTCGAGAAGACTTCATGCATACAAAACTAATACGAGCACGGTTTCACTACTGTGTTGCACACTGATGTACGGAGCACGACAAAGTGTGCCCAAACAAGCAATCGCCGCTTTTTCTGCATTCTCGCGCAACTGGAGGGTTACTACGATTGCTGGTGTGCTGAAATTTGCTCGTATGGTTCAACAGCTAAGGCTATAAATGTTGGCATTTGTCGAAAACATTTCTGAGCAAAACGGCTTAAGCCCTGTTCGTGCCAACACCATCGCACAGTGTACAAAGAGTGTGGCAGTCAGACATTCCCCCTCCTACTGCGTCTAGTGAACAAAATAATAGCAGTGAAAAACCAATAGAGACATTAAAGCCCGTCAGGTTTTTGGTGCTTTCAAGAGACGTAGGAAAGCATCCAATAGCCATTTCATAAGAATAGTACATGTAAATAAAGAAACAAAACCCTGGCTTTTCAATGGAGAAAGTGACTATTGCCACCATAACTTTATTTGGGCTGCGCTTTGTGACCAGAATGTACATACGAGTTTCGTGAGCTAGTTTTCTTCGCTTGCGATACTAAATGTGTGGAATTCTAATAGATCTCAATGTGACATAGTTGTAAACACCTCCTCCTCCCCTCTCCTCCCCAACAACGATCATTCTTGCACTGAATACACAGGGGGAGGCAATTAACATTTGCGATTCATTACACATTCTCCTCTGGTAATCCAACAAAACATGCTCACTTGTAGCCGACAAAACCAACGAAATGGGGCATGGTCTTTGGTGTGACACATACTTCAATATGACTCGAGTATTATGTTAGGCTTTGTTTGTAGCTGCTGCGATTGTAAAAACGACTTCTAAAAATATGACGATATATAGCTCGGTTCACTTATCTCGAGCATACGTATAACACTCTGAATGACTTAATTAAAAAATGCCGCTCATATATAAAAAAAAGAAAAGAGCTTCGCCCCTAGGCTAACGGCGTGGTGGGAGTTACGCGCTCGCTGGATTAATCGACAGCCTCCTTTCCATCACTTGACCCCACTCTCTGTACATGGGTATGGACAGGAGTACGATCACATGGCAAAAGATGCAAGACTAGTCCAACCAGCACATAGCTTACACCGCACTGTCCACCTAGGGGCAAAGGGAGTGTATGTTCCGCTCGGCCTTCAGCTGACTGTGCGGTGGAAGCTGCATGTTGGTTGGGCCAGTCATACGTCAATCTTTCGGCATGTGATCCCGTTCGCATCCGCACTAACAAGCAGACTGCGGGGTCAGGTGATGGAAGGGAGGCCGCCGATTGGTCCGGAGAGTGCGTAGCTCCTACCGTACTGTCAGCCTAGAGCCGAAGGATGTATAGTAATGTGCACATCATACTGCAGTTAGGAAACATGCAATCTTGGACGCGGGAGCTTGACGGTACACAAATACATGCGGCTCGGCGCATCTTCTCAGACGTCCTAGCAACGTGGTTTTCGTGGCCACTTCCAGAATTTATCGAGCAGCACAAATATAAACACAGACTCGGCACCCAAGTAATGTGTGTGTCGTGCTCCAGTTATGGAATACGTAATCTCTGCTCTACGTGCAATGCTACAGAAATACGAGCGGCTCGACATATCCTTCCGATGCCGTCGTGCCAACGTCGTCCTTCCTTCGGAGCCACTTCCAAAACGTGCAGAGTACAAACGGAAACACCGTCTTGGCGATCCGTGCCCTCGCGTCAGTCCTGGTGCAAGCCAGTAGCAGGGCAAAGCCTTGCACGTAGAGCAGAGCGGCGACCACCGCAACTGACTGGCGACCGGAACATTTTCCGCCCGAGCCCAGGAGAAGCCGCCGCTGCTTGGGCGCGACGCACGGATGGACACGAGGGCGCCGCGGTCGGTCAGGCGTAGTAGTGGCTGGACGCGAAGAACCCGGTGCAGAGGTAGATGGAGAGTGCCACCCACGCCGCCCGTTGGTGAAAACGCATCCCGCGCCGCAGTCGCCCCGATCACCCATGAGCGTGCTGGAAGACGGGCGGGAAACCATGGTTACATGCGTGGACCGTCCCACCGTTGCTTGCGTGCCATAATGACCGTAGTCAATTGTCCCAATCTGTTTCGCCTGTGGACAGTCCTGACTCCTCAGGAAAGAGAGGTGCTTCTGTTAACGCATTAAGACTGAATTAAGCTTGTGCTGGTTGGTGGAACATGCTTTCAGAGCGATGAAAACAGCCCACGCACACGACCGCAAGCAAAGGAACTGCTCACAGGGAACGGAGTGCTGACCGTGCGTGATGAGCTCCACCTTTACCGTGGAGGACGGGAAACAAATTTTGCGACCATACTTAGGTCACATTTGATGAAATTGTACGTAAGAATGTTTTTGGGTTGGTACATCTCGGTACAATTGTCTATGTACAGAGAAATTGTGCCACGACTTCCGACGAGAAGGCCATTGGTTGTGAGATATGCCAGCAGAAGACGAGGAGAGTTATTTCATCTAGGCAATAATTAATGTCGACGAAGGAAAAGAAGTTGTCCATTAAATGAAAGTCGACGAAGGAAAATATGTTATTCAGTAAATGGTTGCTAGTCCAGCGGGGTGCATGCATGTGTATGTTCCTTGTCTCTCTCTATCTTGTATATTTCTTCCTTCGTTTAGCTGGCATATCTCACAAGCATGAATAACCAACCTGCTCAGCTTCAGGCAATCACACCGCTTTACTACGCCACTGTGGCAGTGTTCCCTTTCACAATAACAAGTAGAACGCTCTCTAGCAGCACTGTTGGACGACGTAATGTTTTTTTCCGAAGCACAGGTCGTCGCGGTCGTACAGAAGTGAAGCTACCCGACAGTTTTCGCAGGACCGACCTGACAGTCGGCAATCGATGCAACGACTCGAACTAAGAAACCTGAAGCTGTCTTGGCAGGCCAACTTACGAAGCTTAAGTACGTCATTGTCTCACAGAGCCAGGTTTCTGAATGTATGACTATCTTGGGATAATAATAAAGCGACTTGCCGTGCAGTTGGCAAGCCAGAGAGCTTAGTTCATAGTGCGAATCGCTGCCACGACCGCCGAGTGTAGTATGTTATTATAATGGGGAACTATTTCATCTGGACCTGCTCAAGATTCGCTGCGTTTACGATCAATATATCATGCACTTGTCGGGCTGAGGCACTGTGGCTGAGGCATCTTCCCGAGATATGCGGACTCAGTGAGGAAACGCATGCGACTCACCGTAACCGTCGAGGTCCGCTTATCACGGCCAGAACGCTTCTTCCACTCATAGGGGTATTTTTGTTATCAGGAGAGACAAGAAAAAAAAAAATAACGGAAAACGTCACACGATATCAGTTACCCCGCCGCCCTCGCAGGCTTTCGTTCGTTCAGTCGAGTCCATGGTCGAGTCGGTCAAACCTTCGCCACCTTCGGCCTTCAAAAAAGTTGGAAGAAAAATTCGACTGTTTGTGTACAATGTTACCAGATGTTCATGAAACCCCGTCTAATTGTAGATAAATTAATACTTTGGGTGTTTTTATTTAAATTGGGGAAAGTAGTGATCGCTTTTATGTTTGCATGATTAATAAAATTAGGAATGTATTATTTATGATTTTAATTATTTAGTTTGCTTTTGACTGTGTTGATCGTAACGGCCGATCAGTACCACTCGTACCACTAATCAGTGGCGCGTTTGTGTTTGTGGCGTTTGTGGCCATTGTGGCTTTGTCAGCGTTGTCAAGCTTTGTGGCGCATGGCCGCGCCACTGTAGCCGCGTGGCGCCAAGTGCGGTGTTCGTTGTGCAGCTTGTTCGGCGTCTCTTTGTGTGTGCGCGAACATTTCTCGTTGGCACAGAGAAACGTTTGTTAATCGTCGCTACGTGAACGGCTGGGGAGCTTGCAGTGCGCAGTGTGCGTTTTGTCCACTTGCCACCGGGTGCGAGTCTCTCCAAATGGGGTCCATATCACATGAGCGAACCCTACCCACCCTACCCGTAAACGCCGCTTCGCGGCGGCCGACCATTCGCTAAAGTGTCTTTGGATGAAAAGTTGGCATTCGCTAAATCGTCCTTGGACAAATGAGTGCCACCCCTGCAAATGCGCGTGCACAAGTGGCTTCAGGCTTCTCTGAACTCTTCGCACGAGGCGCCGCTCTCTCAGGAAAGTCCGAGGTAAGAGATGACAGATTTCCTTTCTCAAGTGAAACAGCTTGATGGCGCATATTAATGACAACGTGATATTCATTCACACGCGTTGCGCCACAGGGCGCCGGACCGAACCTACGGGCCTCAGCTCCCATCGCAATACACCTCGGGGAAACCGGGGCGTTGGAATGGATCACCGGTTTGAGTTGAGCTAGTTGGCACATTGTCACTGATGCTGAGGAAACTGCTTGAACACTAAACGATTGCACACAGACAGACACACTCAAAGCTTTGTGTTTGTGTATGTCCTGTCGCAAATCGTTTAGTGTTCAAGCCGTTTCCTCGTCATTGTAATGGAGCACAGTTTAAGGTGTCAAAGAGAACGCATATCGGTATTGGTATTTATTTTCGCTCGTGAGCGCAGGCGCCACAGAAAGCCGTGTGGCCCGTACAATAATGCCTGTGGGGCCCGTCTAGGGGGGTGTGATTAGTGATTAGAGTGAGGTATAATGAAGGGCGGGGCAGTGATGCACCGTGAGGGATGGGGCAGGGCTATGCGTGTGATCGTAGGTGTACTCCAGCCTCGCGATAAAGTTCCAGTATTTCAGGGTTGTCACTGATGGGCATGCTGACAATTCTTGGTGGCAATGGCAAGCGATGGCGGGCAGAACGCCCTACAGTCCGTCTGATGATTCGGTAGACTTAGGTAGACTGCCCACGAGTAAATATGCTAGTTGGGACCAGCTGCCTTTCCAGCTGAGCTGGTGTATGGTGAAATACCCAACCCAGTTGGAAAGGCAGCTTTTCCTAGCTGGATAGATGGATGAAGACGACGTTTATTGTTGGAACAAGCAATCGTGTGACGCAGGGCTTGGTCTTCGCATGCTGGAGTCCCGTCTATAAGAACGGCCCCCGGGCGCGACTCCCCGAAGATAGAGGAGCAGGGACTCCAAGAAAATACTAACCTTTTCAGAGTCTCCAGGTGACCTGATTCACTCTTGAAGGGTGGCTGGCCTTAGTTGGGGTGGGAGAGAATCAATGGCCTTTTCCCCGATTCAAAGAAAGTTTTGGCAGTTCCATAGGAGATGGGTGAGGTCTGCTGCAAAGGGTCTCGAGGCAGTGAGGGCAAACTTCGGGCTTGGCAAGGTTGCAAAGCAAATTAAACACTGATTAATCTTTTTTTTTTCTTTTTTTTTTTTGTGTGCAGTTTGCTCACAGTCTTTTGGTCTGGGGAGTAATAGCACTGGACGTTAGAACTCTTCTCAGAAGCGCAATGTGTCTCCTAGAGAAGCCCTTGGGGACGTGGGGTGGGCCTTGTGGAAGAGTGCCAAGCAATCTTTTCTTTAGATGCTGCCCGGTTTTCCTCGAGGTGTCTTCGGGGTCATATCTCTGGCCGCCATCGGTTTAACTTCCCGGCTAGGGGAGTCCCTGGTTGGCTGGGAGAGAAAGTATTCTCTCGCAGCTAGGTCAACACCGCCTAGAAGACAAGGCCATAGTGCTGACATTTTTCCCTCGCAGCGAAGGCCAACTCTGGACACAGGTTGGAAACGAGTGCTGCGGCAGCGCTTGGCTTTGAGTCAAGTTTGAGCCGATCATTGACGCCTTCATCGTGTCCAATCTGTGACCAGCGTTTGCCTTTGCTGATGATGATATCTCTATCAGCACTACGGCTTTGTTACTTGGGAGGTGTTGACCAGGTGGGCCGCCTCGTTACCAGGAATCCCGGTGTGGTCGGGAATCCAGTGTACGATCACCTGGATGTCGTACAGTTCTCTACCGTAAAATACCGTGCATCCGCCCATTCCACACTAAGCGCCCATATCCGAATTTCTAAGATCTGTGAAAATATGCACAGTACATTTATATGTAAAACTGATGACCGGACAAGCGCCCATCCTTCATTTTTTCGCGATTGTCTCTAAATTTTGTGTGGGCGCTTGCTCGGTTTTTTACAGTAATCTTGTTTGCCATGAAGAGAATCCTCTTGATTGTTCGGCCGGTGGGGTCATATGTCCTGCATTGTCTTATGACACCCTAAGAATCAGTGTAGACGCGAATCTATTTGGTAGGGGACTGGAGAACTTGTTCAAGGGTGCAGAGCATGGCCTGAGCTTTGGCTTCCACCAAAGTCTTGGCTGTTTTGGTTTCTTTACCCCAGGTACCCTTGTTTGGAATATGCCACATAGCATAGCAATGCTGTCACTGGGACGCATCTGTGTAGATAACGGTTGTGTGGGGGTCTCGTTTGAGTTGCTCCACCACGCCGATGTGCTTCTGCGCCAAGTTTTGCCTTCTCTCAGGGTGACTTGGATCCATGTTCTTAGAGATAGGGCAGCTTGAAACAACATCTGTTATTTCCCAGGGGAGAATGGGGCAGCCTGGTTTGGGTAGCTCGGAGATGTTTTCTCCCATGTGACGAAGTATAGCTCTGCCCTGTCTGGAGTGTCGGAGAGACATGTGGTGAGCTTCTTGAGCCTTTGCCATGTCCCGCAGACTGGGGAGGGGACGCATTTGAGCAGCTCTTCTAGTTTGGTATGTTTTGGAAGTCCAGCGGTGCAGTGTCTAGTGTCATTTTGGAGGAAAACTGGTACACAGGACTTGACAACACGCCCAGACGATGCCTGCAGGGTTGGCTCTGTGGTGCACTTCTGGAACCGTGGCCTCGGATGGTACCTGTTGCACGTGTAGACCACACCACTCGATGACTTGACAGTGTATGATCGATGAGGTCCCACATTCAGGACTTTTGCTGGAACCCATCTTCCATTCAGCCAAAACCAAACTGTGTCACCAGTTTTCAGTGGTTGTAGTGAATCTGTGTGCTTTTCTCCATGACAGTGCTGCTGGTATTGGCACCTCTGTAGCTGCTTTTGGTATTGGTTGTGTGGGTACCGCAGCCATAGCTGTTGCGGGTGAACTGGTAGAAATGTTCTCACCTTCCGGCCCATCAGCATCTTCGCTGGTGATGGAAGGCCGTCCATGGGGGATGATCGGTATACTAGAAGCACTCTAAAGAGATCCTGACCGTCCTGTGCTGCCTTACGAAGGGACGCTTTGATTGTCTGTACATATCTCTCCACTTGTCCATTGGGATGGGGGTAAAGTGGCAACGATGGATTGTGGCGGATGTCCCATTCCTTGTTCAAGGTCGTGAATTCCGTGGAGTCAGATGGTGAACCCTTAAGAGTGATGATCTTTTCAGGGATCCCAAACCGAGCATAGATCTCCTTCAGGGTGTTCACCAGAGCTGCTGCTGTGGTTGAGACAATGTTCTTGAGTTCGATGTACTTTGAATAGTAGTCAGTGACCAACAAGTCCATTCCCAGCTTCTGCCAAGATAGACTTGGTAGTGCTCGGTCATGAAGGGGGTTGTGAGGGTTAGCTCTCTGATGCTCCTGGCATTTGGTGCAGTTTTTTTACTAACACTCCAATGCCTGCATTCATGGTAGGCCAGTACAAAGCCTCTCTTGCCTTGTTCTTGCAAGTTACTATCCCTCGATGAACAAGATGAAACTTCGTTGGTGCATCTGCTCTGCATGCAGCAGGCAGGACAAGGCGGTTGCCTCATGTAGAATTAGAAAGCGTAGCTATCTTTCTGTAAAAAATAGGGCCAAGAAACTTGCCAGGGTCAACGGCGGGCGGCGACGCAGAACAGATCGAATAGCGGGGCGGGTTTGGCGCTCGTATTGATAGATGGCGCTACCTCCTTAATGAGACTGCTCTCGACCACCATGGTTTATTAAAATGAACATAATCTTTTTGTAAGGTACCTTAGGTTAAAAAATGAATAGTGACAAAAAAAGCAAAACATAAAAAAAAAACATTTGCATAATGACGGCGCTTTTGCTGCCAACAGATTTCGTTTGCGTGTCGTCTGCTTTCTTTCGTTGTTCGAGTACATCTTCGGACGCTGCTCCAGACGCCATCTATCAATATGCGCGCCAAACGCACCCCACAACTCGACTTGGTCGTTTGCGTCGCTGCCTGTCGTTGAGCCTGGCAAGTTTCTGGGCCCTATTTTTTACAGAAAGATAGCTACGCTTTCTAATTTTACAAGAAAAAACCGACCTGTGAAATACACCTTTGACGAAAAGTTTAGATTGCTACGTGCAGGCGTCATTTTTACGGTTCACTTTAGATCGAGCCTGGTGACTTGGGATACCCTATATACTTGCATAAGTCTTTCATAGCCTCTTCAGGGTACCGGGCATTCATTGGGTGCTTCAGCTCGAACAATGCCCACACTTGTGTCCCAAGAAAACAAATTCCCGTCAGTTTTTCATCTATGCAGGTATTCTCTACGCACAACCTTTCGTTGCATGCTACAGCATGGCACACATTTAACAACAAAAGTTTAGCAGCTTGCTGCAACGGGCAAGTTGCCTTGAAACAGACTCCCAATACTATTACGGCTAATTTAGAGTGCACTAGAATTTTTTCCATCTTTTTGTGCGTGATGAAATTCTGATGAGCATGTTGACGTACAGGAAAACTCGGAACAGACTATTGTACCAGGATAGTGTTTTCTTTATGCTAGCGCGTGTTAAAACTTCTCTGTCAGTGCAGGTATCAATTCGAAAGCGATTCAACAATGACGTGACAATTCATTCGACAACGCACTCGATCGCTAGTTCGTAATTTGCTCCAGTTATAAAGAATGCCCTTACTTTGCGTGCGTACGATAGAATTCGGCGATCGACGATAGGATTCGGCTACCGAAATCTCTGGCTCTGAGCGCCTAGCTGATCTAGCTTTCAATAAGAGCTGTGCCGCTTGAGCAGCGGGAGCATTTGTGCCCAGCTTTCAGATCAGACCGCGAGATTGAAAGACGGGGGAAAGTGTCTGGCTGGAGTGATTCCTGCGAGTCTGAGCAATTAGCTGATCTAGCTTTGAATAAGAGCTGTGCCGCTCGAGCAGCGGGAGCACCTGTGCCCAGCTTTCGGTTCAGACCGTGAAAGTAAAGGATGGAGGATCGCAGCGAGCGTCACCGACCGCGACCATCTGTGTCTCAACAGTACGTAGCTGCCCGTGCGCCTCGAATATACACACATGCAGAGGTGCCGTAGTGCTAATACACTGTTTTCACGCGTTGAAGAAACGGTGCACATGAACTAGCTTGCTGATCTCTGGTCACCTATTCACAGTAAAGATCTGGAATACGCTCGCGCGGCGATCCAGCTGCCGTGCTCGCTATATGTACCTCACGCAAACAAACGTTAAGAAATGAATACTTACTTAGAGGTTGCCGATGGTCTTCCAGGAATTCTCCCGCTTTATCTTGTCACGATAATCGTGTCGGGATGTATCCCATATCCAAGGAAACTGCTCTACTTTTTCAATAAGTGCTACCTCAAAACAAGAACTAAACTCGTCGGCCATCTTCGAGGGAACGGGAGTCGGGACAGACGGGATGAAGAAAAAGTAGAAGGAGCCACATTCCTTTTTTTTTTTTTTGTGTCGGCTCCTCACTGGTTTGTTGGAGGGCCGCTTGCAACTCCTTACAACCAGGTACGACGGGCTAAGCGCAGTAGCGCAGACCTCGGCGTCCTCGGTTGCCATGGCAACCAAGTGGTTGTAAGAGGTTTCAAGAAGTTTTAGTGCACTCGGTCGAAGTCGGTCGCAAGAGTGTGAACAGGCCTTGAGGGCCACGAACCACGAACTGCACGAACTCACAATCACACAACGGAGAGAAGAGGGGAAGAAGAAGAAGCAAAGAGGAGAAACAAGAAAGGGTGAAGTGAAATGGAGCGGGAAGGAGCTGTCGGCACAAGCATGTTTGTCTGTTCGCTTGTGCAGTTGCTTTTAGCCGGAGCGGAGGAAAGCTAAAACAATGCCCCCCCCACGCACCGCTTGCGCCACTGAAGCCGCGTTCGAGATTCTTCTATACTCCGTCCCCCCTAAGCTGACAGTGCACTGAAAGCTGCATGCCCGCTGAACCAGTTAACTCCCGGTCTTTTACCACGTGATCACACCCTCTCTGCATATTCACGCGTGGAGAGCGAGATCTGGCGATAAGAGACATGCGGTTGATTGGTCCGGCGAACACGCAGCTTCCACCGCACTGTCAGCTTCCGGGTGAACCGAGCATAGAAAATGCCTTTTCGCTTCGGCGTCGGGCGAGAAATACGATGCGGTGTTCTCTCTTTCCGGTATGTTCGGTGCTTGTCGCGCCGTCGCGTCTTTCTGCGCGCTTCTGCCCGCACTGGTAGCAGCGGGCCTGTTGGTAGCGGGCCGGACCACATTAGAAGCACCATGGCCAGCCGCGGGACGGTCAGAAGGCCTCCGTGGGCCGGGGTTTGGAGACCCCTGGCCTAGAAGATGACAATTGGGCATTGTTTTTAAGGCCACGCTTGTATGTAACAAGCAGTCGTAATTATGTGCTCTTAACTTTTCGCTAAAATTGTAAGGTCGCAGATAATTCTACAAGTTATCACAATATCGTTAATACAGCTGGTACGTTGCTACAAACAGTTCTAAGCCTCAGTACCACAATGCTCAGCGTATTAGAGAGACAGCTGCTTTCATTCCAACACTTTTTGACCCACATTTTGACTTGACGGCCTTCGCCTTGCTGCTTAGCTTTCGGGGGTGATCCGGAATCGGAGCATCAAGAAAGCTGTGGTCTGATGCTTCTCCAGATCATGGCAGCGAGGAAAGTCATCTGGAAGTTGGTGGGATTCCAAAGTCGCCCTTATCAGGGATGCAGGTGAAATGTTGACCACTTTGTGCTCACAACTGCGGAACAGCTTGTCCGCATGCTGCAGTAGGTTGAAGACATGGCGTGATGGATGGACCAGGGGGTTTGGCTGAAACTGAGATCGATACGACTTCAAGCTCAAAAGGCTATCACTATGCTTCGACTTAAGCAGTCTTCGACCGTCCACCCTGCTTGCCTCAAATCTGCTCTGTTCGAAATGGTCCTGTGAAAAATAACAGGTAAGGAAAAGGTTACCAAACACAACAAAAATTGTCCCAGGATCATTTACTGGGAGATACACAATACAATTGAATACTTCGAACCCTCGCCCTTTTAGGTATAAAAGCATGGCTAGCAATTTAAAGAGCTCTAGTGTCAAGCTTATAGCATGATTCTGAACAAGACTTTTTACAAATCGCCGAACATGCGAAAGTGTGGTGAGAACAATACTGTTATATTGCTCCAATATTGCAAATTTCTGGTTCGAGAACTTCTACTACGAGCTGGTGCGTGCACGAAACGTGCGAGAGCGCTTCTATAAGAAGATTGCTCATTTTGAAGCCCAGGTGGTTAACAAAAGCTTGGGGCGGTTTGAAAAGTGACCTCCCCAACACAAAAAGACCTACAAAAGACAAGAAGCACGGCAGTACTCATAAAAGCAACTCTCTCACCAAAAGTGGCTAGACGAGCCAGCTCTCAACGGCACCTTAGCCAGCCGCTCGAAACGTACGAGTCGAATCTTTCGAAACGGCAAACGATCTCAGAAAGACAGCTCACCCTGCATGACAGTTGGGCTTGAAAGGAACTTACCTCACAGACCCTGGAGTGTGCCGTGGGTTCAAAATTTTCGTGGTTGACGAGCTCCAAGCACGCGCGAACCGGTGTTGGTCTTTGCTGCCCATCCTCACGCTTGGTGAAGCAACCTCCGACAGAGCAAAACGGCATCGCAAGAGTCTTTTAAGCGCTTGTCAGGTGCTCACGGGTGGAACGGCTGCGCCATTTGCACCATTTTGCGCCAGAGGCATTTGCCTGCGCCATCCTGCGCCATGTTGCGAAAACTGCGCCACAGCCAAAATCTCGCGCCATTATGCACCAAATTGCAAAACGTGCGCCAAAAAAATTGTATTTTTTCTTGGTTTCGGTTTTTATCGACTCGATCGGCAACAATGAGCGCGTTTAGCTTGGTCGCCCTTGCAATCCTTTGTTCTGTTTATTCTCCCCGTGTATCCCGAGTCGGAAGCGCGCGAAAAACTTGGGGGTGGGATTCTAAGCGCTACATCACCTGCAACTGGATTCTTTTTTCAACCATAAGCGGTTAAGCAAGTCGGCCGAGGTGAGGTCAAGTCGTTAAGTGTCAGATTGCCTGAGGCTCTGCAACCCAAAATCCAACCGTCAACCAGTTGTAAAAAAAAAAAAAAAAAAAAAAAGTTTTTTTTATACTTTATTGCAAAAGTTGGAACCCCATTCCCGCAAGATAAATCGTGATTTGATTGAACTGAAATGAGGTCCGATCCGAAACCTTGCCGGCCACACACTCTCACATGAGCTGTAGATCTGCTCGGCGTACCTTAACCTTGCTCCTGCTTATCGCTTAGAATACGATAACTTCGTTAATCGTAGTCCGCTGCTTTGATATTGAGTTGCACAATAGTGTAACCTCGAAATTTGTTGCCCTGTTCCTCCGCGCAACTGCACGTCCGTTGCTTACGCACATCACATTGTTCGCACATTTAATTACTATGTCGAGCACGAGTGGGTTGTGCGATACGCAGTGCTGGTTTGCATTTTGAGCAGCTGAAAGCCACTCAGAAAATATCAAGGACACTATTTTCAGAAACATATGGTACTTGCTTTTTGATTCTCATAAAGACTCGTGGAGTTTTCGCATCTGTTACACTGTTATCCCATCTACCGTGGTCCCTAACCACTCATGATCATCTGTGCTGCTAAGCACAATTGAAATTGCTCCCGTGCTTGTCTAAGACTCAAGCTGAAGTGCAATGAAAACTGATCTGAGCTGCTCCTAGCCTGCTCCAGAATGTAGTTTTAGCTGCTCCCAACCTGCTTCAAAACAGCTGTTTCAGCTGCTCCCGTGGCTGCTCCCAAGTACATTTCATGAGTTCCACCCCTGGGTGCTGGATGTCGGCAAAGCATGGCATCTCAAAACTTGTCCGTCACCTCCGTCGTGAACAGCGCCCGCAACGCCCGTGCTTACCAACCGAGGGGACTACGCCTCAAAATAGCAGCGCCCACGAGCCAACGTCGAGTAAACAGATGTCACGTGACTCAAACTGACGAATGACCACCGTGGCGGCATCAAACAATGGAAAAAAGAATGCCGATACTCTAAAAGCGTAGCTTTATTTAGTGACACTAGGCGGGACCGTTAGGTCGGCGACTTACTCGTGAGTGCTGCTGCTGTTCTTGCACCAGGTGACTGAACAAAAAGGCAGATTAGCAGTGATCCAAGGGTAAGAGTGAGGATCTATTCACCATGTTACTTACTATAGTAGGTTACAAGTCAAGAAGGTAGCGGCAAATGCCCCTCAAAGGGAATCGTATATCCCTCCGCCACCTCCGCATCCAATAGCGTCCCATCGTTTCCGTGACGTTGCGGCCAACGCGCGAGGAGGGTCTTGCCTTTCTGTACATATTTGCTTTATCTTTCGACTTTGACTTAGCATTGTGGAAGCCACGATAGGGAGATTAGAGTCATCCCCCTCCGATGGAAACAAAGACGACTTTCGGGGATTAGCTTCCCCTCCGATTGATACAAAGGCTGCTTTCAGGGGCTCGGTTCCCTCTCCGATGAATACAAAGGTCGCTTTCTTAAAAAGTGTGGGTCGAAGACAAGTTGGCACCACTCTGTGGCCATTATCTATCCATTGAAGCGGAACAAGGAGCGTTTCCAGTGAACTCTTCTTTCGATTGCGGAGGGATTTGAAACCGGCGCACCACGCTTGTGGGAGGAGCTTCTCCTACCTTCTTAACTTGTAACTGACTATAGTCATGCCCGACAAAGGAGTGGCGATGTGGCTGCTTCTGGTATTTGACTATGGGTCACTGTCATTCAGGGATACTCCAGCAATGTCAGCGCATTTTTCACCATTTGCACTGCATGCATTGCTCCAATGCTTTACCATCTTGTTTTTCACCAACGTTGTCTTTAGGCTTCTTATTAAATCAATTCGACGTCTGAACTCGTCAGACCTGCACTTTGTGACCAGATCACCTTGCCCTTCAGAAGACCAAGGCTGTTGCTATATTTAATTCCTCTTGATGTTGTGCTATAGTCAGGCTCTTCCAATCATGCATGCTGAAGCTTGTGGCCTGTTTGCTGGCTTGGGCAGGCAGGTATTGCTGCGATACTCTTGTCCACATGAAGGTCAAGTGCGGCGTTGGTCAATCACGGCCTCCAGATTTCTCGCCGACTTTTTCGCCAAGTGTCCAGATTAGGCCCCCTGGAGTTAGTTGCATGCATGGCATCTATCGCATGTCTTCTCAGCCATGAGACAAGGATGATATGGTGACATATCACTTCCATTGTTGTATGTCTTGCAGGTCTAGGGTATCGGGAGCGTGTGACTGTGTAGAGTCCTCTCTGTGTCCTGACGATATAGTCTTCTTCGCAGTCAGAAACTGAAGAGTCTGGCCGTTCCTCGAATACAAGTCTCAATTGCAAATGCAGGGGTGGTCCAGTTGCGCCATTTTAATGAATTCCCTCTTGCCTGCGCCTTACTGCACCCAAGGGGAATAATTGCGCCAAACTGTGCCAAGGCGAACACATCTGCGAACAAATTTGTTTTTGGAAGAGTTCTCGTTTTCGTCTGGCAACCATGGGAATTCAGCGGGATTTGGCCATCACAATCCAGTCCAGGTTTCCGGCTCCACGGCATTGTTTCGCACCAATTTTACCGATATTCCTAACGCACCACAGTTTTAACAGTTTTAGTTGCATTTCGAAGCGTACTACTGAAGATGAGCAAGCACACGTAATTCTCTTTTTTTTTTTTTTATTGCTCATGCTCAGACGCGTGTCACTGTTTTACATGAATGTGCTCTGCACATGTTTCCCATTTTGTTAGCATGCTCGGTCGGTACTGCTTGGTTAAAATTCTTTTCCTTTTTTCACTTTACTAACCTGTAACCAAATATAGTACAGCATAACTGCTAAATTTGGGTATTTAATGGCTGTCACATAACGTATCGCATGAATTCATGCCGGTATCACTAATAGGGAGCTGCACCGAATTGCTCCAAACTTGTGTGTGCTGCTCCGAAGCTGCTCTAAAAAGCGACTTTTTCTGATACAAAATTGCTCCATAATGAGATTTTTTCTGCTCCAAACATTGCTTCAAACTCAAACCTGGCTGGACCACCACTGCAAATGGTGTCAGAAGAGATGAACACTGACGAATACGGTCTTTGCTTCTCTTGTATGTGAAGAATTACGTCGTGGAATTGAGGGCTTGCTGGCATGCAGCTTCTACAATCTTTAGTTGCAAAGCTTCAGAATAGGCTTCAGAGCTATGTGAATCTTGTCACTGGCCTTTAAAACTGCTTTCAGTTTTGAGTTTTGGCATTCTACCCAGTTCATAAGTGTTTTTTCCGAGGTTGAAATGCTGGTCGCAGCTGGAGCGGACTCACGTGTCTGATGGATTCTAAGTTCTTCTTGAAGTACTCTTTGAAGCCTTCACTGGCAGTGCGATTTCACCAAAAGAATGTTCAGCATCTGTTTGTCACTGTCACCCTTGCTGCAGGCCCCAGCTCTTTCAGTGCTTTTTTGACGTGGAACTCGCAGAGCTGAACAACGGTGTCTGGTGGGAAGTTCTCTCGGTTGGCCCTGATCTCTTCAAAGCATCATTTCATTTTATCGGAACAGAAACTAATAACTCAGCCGTTGCTACACTGCCAGATTGTTACGGTAAGCTTGCACACATATTCAACACTTTTGTCTATCCCTCTGAAAAACGTGATTTGACATCTTATCGATCACGACGCAGTACTTAGAAGTTCCGGATTATTTTTCACTATTTGTCGCCCGTTTGGTCGATTTAATTGGTTCCGTTGAGTGTGATTCTCACCGCGCACTGCTGCACTACAGAGAAGCTATGCCAGTAGAGTTGCTTCCGCCGCAGTGCAACCTTGTGATGAGGAGTAAACACTCTTCCAGGGTGGAATGATACACGAGCCCTGCGTCGTGCCTTATAAAATATAAAATAAGTGCGAATGCTGATTGACAACATACACGTGGCAGTAAAATTTGTACAATAAAATTGTGTTTAGTTTATATGAGACTGCAACATTCTGACAACTCGCACGCATCATTTGTTGCAATCATGTTTTGTTCTTTTAATTAAGATTTAGGGAAGGGCAGTTTGAACTTCGTTATTGGGAAAGGGTTGATGAATTACAGTGATTAGATGTAGCTGGGCTGCACCATAGGTTTACTTTTTAATTTAGCTAGCACATCTAAATGGGCCCCAAATCTTTGTGGACACAGTCAATCAAGTTTAAATTAAAATTCAATTGACATAGCCTGGAATGAGAGCTTGGGAATACCATTCAAGAGTTTAGCTTTATTTTATGGCATATTTATTTTCCACAGGCTCATTTTTCACCATCATATATCTCCAGATGTAGGATGCAGAACTAAAATTACCCTCGAAGTTTAATTAAATGCTTTCCTGTAGATGCTAGCAAGTTGTTGCACAGAAATAAGAAGGCTAATTCAAGCACTTTTTTTTTTTATTATTTAGACAGGACAACGCATGAATCTTGAAATAGTATTCACAGTGGAATAAGGAGTTTGCTCTGTGATCCAATGGTGTCTTTTTGCTGCTCCAAGATGGACTTTTGGCTGCTCCAAAGGTGCTCCAAAGTGACCCGAACCAATCACCTTGCTGACACAGGCATTGTGGTGCAGCTCTCAATTTGGGTGCGATGTCTGCACAGTCTGCAGTCCCTGCTGTGCACAAGGTACTCGCTATTCATGAGAGGCTCGCTGTCGACGCAGGAGCTCTTGGGGCATATGGTGCGTAGGCTGGTTGAGGAGTTTGAGGCGATGTTGATGAACCCCTGCGAGTCGCATAGCTTGCCATCTGCCATGCTTTCCTCTGGTGAACCGCCATGCCCCGGTCGTGAAGACTCCCAGTCAAGGGGTCGTCACTGTCGCGCGAATCACTCGACTCTGGCTCAACGACAGAGACTGGCTCTGGCTCGGCGGTTGGCTCGGGTGCATTGATGAATGAGCACACATTGTGCTGAATGGAACAAGCTGTAATGATGCTGCACGACTTGATAGGGTTATTGTGCAAGGTTTGGTACCTCTGCAGGCACTGAAACCGGTTTTTCAACATGCCGATGCACCGCTCAACCATGGATCTTGTTGATCGATGGGTCTGCTGAAGCAAGCCTTCATCCGATCTTACTGAAGGGTTGCCAGCACGGGGTTGAAGAACCACATCTCAAGAGGATACCACTGTCTCCTGCTTTGAGTTGATAATGGTTTGCAGAGAGCACACAGGCGAGCTGCAATGGTTGCTATTATCTCAATATCTGAGCTTAGGCAGCACGTCAATTTCAAGTGCTGATTTGTTGCTACCCTTGTTCTGTCGTAATGTGTCCACCACACACTTACCCTCTGTTCTGAATGTCGGCCAAAGAAGCGAACCGATCTATCATGCTGCAAAAGTGTCTGCATCTCCCTGTCAGTGCATAAGCTTTACTTCTTTAAATATGGTGTGGGTCTGTGCATGTGCAGTGCCCACACCACGATGTGGACAAACATGAACTTGTTTGTAACCATCACGTTGGTATATAGGCCCGTTCACACTCTTACGACCTCTTAAACCTGGATTCCTTAAAACTTCTTACAACCAGAGGACACACTGGCGCCATCTATTGGGTAGCAGTATAAACTCTGCGGTCCGGCATATTTTTTATATTCTCTGCGCATTATCCTTTTCTTCTTGGCTCGAAAACGTTTGTCAATGTTATAAACGAGCCTTTCTACGCAAGTATTACGCACATTCGACTTCGGAAATCCCGCAAACCTTCGCTTCTGTGAAATGCAGTTCCAAGGTCACTGCATAGATGGCGCTCACAATGTCAGTATGTTCCCTCGTCCTAAAAGATTTAAGAAGTTATAACAGATCTCGTCTCTCTCGGTCGTACTCGGTCGCAAGAGTGTGAACGGGCCTTATATCTTGCACATGGGCCGATCTCACCAATCAGTTTCGTTAGGCCGCCGCTGCCAGCATGAATCATGGAACTGCAGTTTTTATGCATGCGCAACACGACCTCTGGAGATAATGCAGTGAGTGCGCAGGCGAGCTGGTGGATGTTAACTCTGGAGCTCTGTGCGAGCCAAGCACGAGGCGGCACTAGCCATCTCGTGCACTGGCGCCTGTCCCCAGTGAACTACAGTTATGGCAGTGCGACGCATGTGTGGAACGCTTGTGAGATCGGTCTATTGGGCTAACAGGAAACTATTTTCATACTAGTAGTTATGACATTGATCTAATGTGGGTCCAGTGGGTACTGGCCATCAAATGGCTTCTATGTTAATCGCATCACTGGTTCCCATTTTGCCAGTCTTCTGCTTGGCAGCAGCCGGAATGTTCTTTTTGTTTTGGTACGCCAGTCGGGTCGCAATCAGCGAGTAGACTAAATGTGCCTGTATTTCTGCGCGGCACCGCATACCTCTCAAAAAGACACTCTACCGTTTCGAACCACACTGGGACTTCCGCCTCCTGAGGAAATTTTGGTATTGCTCCATGAAGCATTTTTGAGTAGTGCCTAAGAGCCTCCCCCTTTCGATGCCCGGGTCCCGCTCGCCAACGCTGGCCCTCGCTCCCTGATTGCGGTGAGCTCCGTCATCTTAAGTTGGACCTCCATTTGTTGAAGGAGGATCTGCGCCTGTAGCGTCTCTCTCTCTCAATCTCTAAGGTCGTGCCCAACTCCTCTGCTTGGGAGTTGGGCGGTGAACCCCGTCCCCCACTAGCTTCCATATCGCTGCTGTCGGCAGCACCGTGCGGAACGGTCGAGGTTCCCCTCCGCGTCTCTGGCATTGAACCCTGCCTCAGGCGGTGTCCCCCAAAACTCTGACGGAGAGGCGAGACCACCTACCTGTAGTCAGTAGGGTCACTCTCGAGGCTCGGTGCTCCTGTCGTCGCCCCGGGCCGTTGTCGCCGCCCGCCGAGGGTGGCGTCACCACGGGTGCCCCGCAGCAACAGCAGGCGTCGTCTTCTTGATGGCAATCGATGACTTCGAAGTCGCCGACGACGTCCACGTCCTGTCGACTGCGCCAGTAGTTGTAAGGTTGTTGTCCCGGACCTCGATGGGAACCCTGGAGGTGTCTACCGTCGAGGACCGGGGGACCGTGGAACGATGCTGGCTGCTGGAGAGCTGGCTGTAGGCGGCGAGGACTCGGGACAGGGACGACCAAGACTGCTTAGTGTTCGACTAAAACACAAAACTTTACTTGCACTTTTCCGGAGTACACGATACAAACAAACATGGGAATAACTGGCCTCACAGGCTTACGATCGCGAGACACGAAGTCAGGTGTCCTACCGCGCACAGTGAGGGCGATGGCTAAGTAGCCGGCGAACAAGGGCTGCCGCGTGCGGCAGGTAACGCGGCGAACCGCGGGAGGAGAACCGTCAGGGGCTCGCAAGCCCGTTCCAACTCGAGGCCCACACGCTCGGTCAGGGCTTAAGACAGTGCGCCGGAAGCCGCTCTGTCCAATGAGGGCCTCGTCTGCATCCCATTGGGTTGAGGCCCCGACGCACTCTCGACCTATCGCACGAGAGTTCGTTGCTGTTGCCGAGGTGGTCATTAAGATCGGGCCCTGCGGTTGAGAGTCTAAACCCCGACATGTTTATGTTCCGAGGAAGATCTACTGGTTCTCGGTTTAGGCGAGAATCGTCGAAACGTGTCCCGCCAGCAAACGTCCTTTCCCCCGGAGCGCGGGCAGGAGCCTCAACGTAAACGGAAGGCGCGCCTGGGAAGCCGTTTCGTGGAGAATCCCACGATGCCGGGTCCACGCCGGCGCGTATACACCAGTTGCGCCCGGTGCCTCTCGAGTCGAAGTCACGAAACACTGGAACATGACCCGACGTCTTCGAGGAAGTCGTTCGAGCTTGAGACGCGGCCCAGTTTACGAAATGGCGCGCCAGCCGATGATAGCCGCACTCCGGTGCCTGCCCCGAACGCCCGCGTAGATTTGTGTGTCTGGAGCCCCGGGTAAGAGGCAAGGCCCGCGGGCAACGACCCCCGTGGGGGATATGCAACTCCGTTCGTAGTAGACGGAACAAAGTAAGACACATGCAAGCGCTAAAGCAAAACGAATGACCGAGGCTCAGCGCAACATACCGATAAGCTAAAACTAAACGCCGTCTTGGCGGCGCGCGAAATTTGCCACCGCCTCTACAATGAGTAGAATACAACAAAAACCTCATGTCATTGACAAAGTTGTACTATATTCAGTTTTAGTGGTGCCATCTGCTTGAGGTGAAAGAAACTATTCCTCCCGTAAGCCTCACCTCGTTGTGCTACTACGTCAGTTGAACTTCCATATAAAAAGGCAAGTTCTTTGCTCCCCACCCCCTCTCCCCTCTCTCCCCTCTCCAAAACACTCAGAGTCTCAGACCAACCTTCAAGGTCGCCATGTAAATCGCAAGCAGAGGCCGCGCACGCTGAAGGCTTTGAGATCCTAACCGGATACACTCTTTTTCCCATTGTGTGTCACTGCGCACGTGACCCTGAAGAAAAGATAAAGTGCGAGAGTTGAGGGTGGTTTGGAGGTGCCGAAAACGTCAGTTGTTTTACTTTTTTTTTTTTCTAAAGAACTAGCACGTGTAGGCAAAATTTATTTTCAGTTCTTTAATCCACACGTAACAGGGAACAACGACCACAGTTACTCGACCGAAGTCAAAACATTGTTGCTTGGCCCCTTTAACTCAAGGGTGCAGCACAGTGCACTACAAATGAGATATTGTCACTAACAACATACACTGATTAGCCAAAGCATTACAACCACACCTACACTCTGGGAATGAGTGCGGCTAGCTGACTCACCATCTGTGCTATCTACCACCTGCTGATGCAGATGGTAGTTAACGTACGAAGTGGCCTTGCAGGGAGGCCTCCCTCAGAAACGACATCCTCCATACGAAGGAGTCATGGACTGAGCCAGGAAACGTGGCATCGACGTTCTGAATCTTGAGGTCAGCATCACAAACCTGGGAAGGTAGGCTCATAACTGTGAATATTGAATTGACCCAAAAATATACTTTTGGTTGATCGGCAGGGACAAGATAGTTACTTCTGTCACACTGACACAGCTAGATGGGTTAATCCCACTAGACACTGACGCCTCTCGATGCCGGGTCACACGCACAGTAGAGGACTGAGCCAGGAAACGTGGCATTGACGTTCTAAATCTTGAGGTCAGCATCACAAACCTGGGAAGGTAGGCTCATAACTGTGAATATTGAATTGACCCAAAAATATACTTTTGGGTGATCGGCAGGGACAAGGTGGTTACTTCTGTCACATTGACACAGCTAGATGGGTTAATCGCACTAGACACTGATGCCTCGATGCCGGGTCACACGCACAGTAGAGAAACTCAGTACTCACGATCATCGCATTCAGGGCATAGTAGTACCTACAACAGTAGGCTGCCTTGGTGAACCGAGGATCGTTCTCAGACATGGGCCCTTGATGGCAATTTGAGTGCTGTCCACGCAACCTGTGACATCATAGGGTTATTGGATCCGGTTATAGGCAAATTTACTGTTCACAAAGAGTGAGAGTTCAGTGGCGTGAGCGGAGCGGCACAAAACGCACTCCTGTCTCGAGCACGTCGTTAGCATTCTGGGAGTTGTCGTCTTTCAACGACTGCTCGAAAATGCATGCATATCTTTTCCTGAAAGCTCTTGAACACGTTGGATCAACAAAATCGGCCATTACGTAGTGATAACGCTGCTGATTTTGGTGACTCCCCAGTAGCCCTCCTTCGCTCTGGCTTTCTCCTCCTCCAATGCTGGATAACGAATCCAGCGATCCGCCAGGCGCTCGACGATTGCGGTCATGACGGTGTGGAGCGCCCGAGACACCATACTTGGATTCACCGCCAAGTGCTCGTCGCTAGCCACCATTCCTTGGAATCTGCCGGCCACGTAGAATCGCAGGGCGCCAACGTCTTCGCTCAACGGTGATCACGCGCACGGTCGTGCGGTCTGGTTGAAGGTCGAGGCAGAGCTGCTCGCACAGCCACCCCGTCGCTCCCTTCGTGAGTCGGTAGTTTGCAACAAACCTATCGTCCGAGAGCAGAAACGCGTCGTGGTGCCCTCGAAACATTCTGTTGGCACGCTGGGAGACCAGCAGCGCTAGGCAAAGTTCCGCCATCTCTACCAATAAACTTTCCCAACTTCGAGCTCCCAAACTCTCAAAGTTTTCTTTACGGAAACAACTTCATTGTGACGACATTCTGACGTCAAGGCAAACTTCACATAGTTTTGACGAGCATGCACCAAACTTTATCACCAGAACTTGACTGTGATGTCGCAGCTCGTCCTGTGGTGCAACAGCCAATGGGCGACTGTGAAGTTTTCTTTACAATGAAGTTTGCGCCACCAGCATAGACCGGTTTCAGCGGCTTCAGGGTGGATGTGCTGGTCTCCATGCTTGTAGTCTTCTTGTACTATTTGAGCATGTTGGTGCTTTCAAACATTTAGAAAGAGGAGACACATAAGGGACGATACAAACGGGACAATCTTTAAACTTCAACAACATTTATTTTCGGCTTCACGCTCAAAGCCCGCCCGCTCCGTGGGAGGACGGGAAAGGGAAAGCTGGGGGAAGGACAGGAGGCGGATGAAAGTGAGGAGGTTGCCAAACGAGGAAGGGAGAAGTAGGAAGGTTGGGCCCCGACGGGAAGTGTGAATAATGAAAGGAATGGCCGTCTCTGCTGGTGACGTTGTCGTCTCGCCGTGTCTGTCAGCTTTCGACTTCCATTGTGAGCCTCAGAAAGATCATCTCTTTTCTTGAGGGCGAAATGGAAGGGGCGCTTATGTTTGCGAGGCTCTGTCGCCATCCAATAGGCCTCAATTATTTCTCGCTCAACATACTCGCGGTGCCGTTCCGGCGTAATTAGGAGCGCAGCCAGGGTAATTTCATCCTGTGCATGATGATCGGGTGTTAGGAATCCGAAGCAGGCTTTTTCGGCATCCATGTGATGCTCTCGGAGTCGTTCGTTGAGGCATCGCCCTGTTTGCCCGATGTACCTGGCCCCGCAGGACAGGGGGATCACATACACATTCTCCATCATGCAAACAATAAACATGCTTGCATTTTTTTTTCTTTTTTTGTTTGACGTGTTTGAAGTTTTTGCTGGTGGGCTTTCTTTTGCAGTTCATTGTCATTCCTGGCCAGTAAAGGGCCTCTTGAGCCCAAACTTTGCATGCTAACATTCCACAATCTCCTACATGAAGTTTGTTGAGTGCTGCTGGTTGAGCAGCTTCTGGAATCACCAGGCGGTGTCCACGACAGAGTAGTCCTCCGAAGTGAAGTTCTTTTCTGCAGTCCCAAAACCTCTCTACTGATGGATGTGCTTCCTCACTTCCTGTCTCTCTGGCCAGCCGTCCTTGACATAGTTGACCACACGCTGCAGTGTTGGGTTGGCTACTGTTTGCACTTCCATGAGATCTAGGGTTTCACACGGGAAACGAACAAGAACGAGAAAAGGTCAATGATCAGTCTCCACTTTAAACAACTGTCCATACAAAAAAAAAAATAGTCGAAGTGTTCTGCACCATACATAATGGCCAACAGTTCCTTCTCAATCTGCAACGCTTGACAGTGTTGTAGATGCAAATGTGATTGGCTTGCCCCACTGTAGCAGCACAGCCTCCAGTCCATACGAGCTGGCGTCAAGTAACAGGGTTGTCTTCTGGTTTGCATCATAGAACACAAGAATAGCAGTTTCAGAGACTGATTTTTTCACTTCCTTAAAGAACTTCTGTGTGTTTGAGTCCCAGAGTTAAGAAGTGTCTTTCCGTAACAGCTGCCTTAGTTGATGGGTTCGCTGAGCTAGCTGTGGGGCAAACTTCACCAAATAAGTAGCGATGCCCAGAAGGCACTGAAGATCTTGTTGGTTGGTTGGCTGAGGATACTGTGCAATTGCCTTGAGCTTAGCAACATCTGGCCTGATTCCCTCAGCAATCAGTGCATGACCAAGGTAGTTCACCTCTGACACTGCCAGCTTCAGTTTGTCTTTGTTGAATTTCAAGTTTGAGCAACAGGCCTTTTCCAGCACCTGTCGCCGTTGCTTGCAATGGTCATTCAGTTTCTACACAGTTGCCCTACATACACTGAATAATCAGAAAACATGGAAGCTGTGCACTCTGCTTTAAAAACGCAAACTGCGCACCATATTAGCTTTAAAAAAAATAGTTTTAAAAGAATGTTTATTTAAAATGAAGAGATAAACAGTGGAAAACATGGGGTGGGCTATCTTTGGGGATGCCACAGCAAAACTTTTATAAAAAATTGATGATCAGACACCGGGGCATTCCAGTCAACGTGGGGTGCCGCTTGCTTCTACTCTGGGACTACACTCCGTGGAGGTTCGGTCACCTCGATTCTGACATTCTGTGGCAACTGCGACAGCGTGTGACGCGCCAGAGGAGTCAAAGCTGGTCAAAGTGCACGGCGATTGCGGGCGCTTGGGCGTGCGGTGGTTGCATTTTCAGTTGTGTCGCGGCGCCAAGTAGTTCGGATGAGCTGGCTATTATTTTTGGTTTCAGTTTCAGTTTTGTTTTCGACGTAACTCCTTTGTAAAAACTTGATGTTTTTTTTTTTCTACAAATATATAATTTATTAAACTGACTAATAAACCTTCAGCCTAACTGCGGAAGAATTTCATGTCTCCCAAGCTGCCGCTCCCACGGCATTTCTCTTGCTCTTTGGCGGGACCCCCTAGGGCCACCTCAGGGGCCGCTGCAGTGTTTATTCTGCTTTAACGCTTGCAAAAATGGGTGCAACGCCGCCCCACTGAAAATACCGTTAGTTTTGTGTCGTTGCCAGCAAAGGCGCTGGCTGTCATCTGACTGGCGCCTCCTGACCACTTGCTCTTAGCGAATAGGTGTGTGGTGTACTAAAATACTGGGCAGATCGGGCACGAGGGGGTGCAACGTGTTGCAGGTGTGCTGCAGGAGTGCAGAGCTGCAGCGGAGCGCAGGGGAGCGCTTGGCATCCTGCAGAGGTTTGATTGTATCATATTTTTTGGCTAACTCTTTACGGTACTCTTTATTTCCTCTGTTTCACATTTTATTTATCATACTTTCGTTTGCAAATGCTTTGCGTGAGACGTGCATCTTCGGCCAGGACGCCAGCAGTACATCAATGTTCCCCAACATATCTGCCAAACCTTGTCATAGAATTGAAGGTCTCACATTTTGTACAGAAACATAAAGCACCATACTGTATGTATTTATCAATGCACATTTGTTTTCTTACAAGGTGTCATTTAAAACAAGATCATGAAAATGTACAGCACACACAACACTTTCAGAGGGTTTGTGCTCAATCATTTGCACCCGCTAAGGTTCAGCACACTCTAAATTTTCAGAGGGTTTTTGCTCATTTGCACTTCTGATCTTTAGGTACTTCGGTTGCTCTCTTTGGAGGTTCTGTCATGGTTCAGTGACTTCTGCATAAAAACAGAAATCGAGGAGAACATAAAACTAACAATTTGAAGTGTGAGTTCTCTTTCATGCAAGCAACAGCCAAGTTTCGGGAGCTCCACAGCTTGCAGAAAACTAGCCAGGTCGTACATCCTTGTAGCAGTGATCTTTCTGGGGCTAAAAAGACAGTGAATGAGTCTTCCAACAAGATTACAAGCTCTGCAAGTTTGCCGGACAGGTAGAGTAGCCCACCACAGTCAAACTGCTGGGTGGAATCCTTCTTGAATGCAACTCTGCAGATGTCTTGGTGGAAGTCAAATATTCAACACCGATCGTGCACTCCGTTTTCGGAGTCTCACAGGCCATATACCCGGAAACGTAGTACACAAGGCAGCTTGAACTCTCTTGACATTGCTGTGATGCTGCAGCGTAGCAGCCTCCTCTTCGAGCAACTTTTTTCCTTTCATGAACACTGGAGTCACTGGAGCCTCTTTAATTTTCTCCCGACCGTGGCACCTCGATTTTTACCAGCTTCTTCAAGGGTACTCTGCTTTCATCGCTGCTAACACCCAATTCATCCAATTCACACTCAGCAAAGTGAAATTCCTTTGGTCAGCTTAGAGGGCGATTCTTGACCACGATTCTGGAATTATGCGACTTGCAAATGGCAAACGTTTGCATGGCAGATGCCTCATTGTTCGATCCCCATGCCGTGGGGCAATCTGCAACAGTCTACTTTGGCCGGCCACGACTTGTTGTCAGGCATGTTCCTCGATCCATTTGGAGCCGGACCCCCAACTCGCTTTCGAAAATGAAGACGGGCTGGCTCACCCTGGGTTTTGCCGAACACGTCGCTGAAATACTTTTGTACTTTTGCAACAGCCTGTCAATCACTGCTGGCAGCGGCATCGAAGTAGAGGAAGCGCTCGTGATGGCGTGGACGTCTCGAATGTGGGCCCAGTCAAGCTGAACATGCTGAAGCCACTCTCATCCCTAAAGTGCTTGTTCGTCCTGTGGCACAACGTAGAGGGGTAACAGCTGCTTCTTGCCATTGGATTCGACGTCAACGTGAAGCACTTCGTTGGGCTTGACAGCTTCTCCCGTTTAGGTGCGCAGTCGCAGCGGGGTTGCCTCGAGGTGTAGTCCCGGTGTCACAGGTTCGAGGAAATTAAAGCAAATAAAAACCCAATTCCTATGAAGATGAATTTATATTTTGATAGGACTGCTGACCGGCTGCTAGGGCCACACCCTGGTGGACGAACTCACTGAGGTTGGAGGAAGGGGTTAAAAATGTTGTTTGGAAAATATATATTTTTTTTTACTAAAAGAACAAAAGTGAAGGTTACACCCAAAGCTTTAAAAACACACTACACAGAAGAAAAAAAGATAGAAAAAAGAACTTGTCATAAATAGCGCGAAGGTGCTGATATAAAAGAAATAAGAATGCAGCAAAAATCTTGATGCACTCATAAGTGCTTACATCATTGAAAACCCAAAAGTGTGGACATAGTATGTATATATACAGGACGTTTTTTTAAAACTTAACAATTGTTTTTTTTAAAAACCATGAAAGCTAGACTAATGCTGTTTGTGCAGGTGAATTATATGGCCTGGCGGACATTGTATTCAAGAGACCATACAAGTGTAAAATGATTAATGAACTAAAATTGACTGATTAACTTTTTAATGAGGGCCTTTAGGGCACATGTTTTTATTAGAGAAATGGTGGCAGTCAGTGTTCAAAGCGAGCTCAGCTTTTAAAAATCGTGAATTGAGCACGTGGTTCGAGAAATCGGCCGATACCGAAACCAAAGGTGTGAGGAGCGCCGGAAGCACAACCCCCATCCTACGTCGGCTGGGACGCCCAGTGACGAAATTCACGTCATGATTTTGATTGACAGCGGCTCGCAGATGTTCGCGGTTTCCATTTGGCTGCTGGGCAGATAATGGACGAGTCATCTGATGGACCCGCACGAGGTGCCTCGCCAGACGTGCGATATCAATTACAAATCATTTAGTCGCGGTCGCAAGGAAGCGTGATGATAAAATAAAGAAACAACCTTAGTACTGATAGCTAGATAAGTAATGAGTTTTGTGATTGCGGTTGCCCGTAGCTTACTTGTCTACCGTTCGGGAGCACATGGCATGTGCGGACTACTTGACGGTGGCTAATAGCAAAGAAAAAGAAAGTAATCCCCAGTGTGGTAACCACTGCAGTGTGCATGCAGTGCTGGCAACCAATTCAGCTGTGAGCGGCTTCTAAGGTAACAAGGGTGATCTGGTATTGTCCAGCAAATAACAGTAACAAAGTGTTGCTGCTGTATCCACAGGTGTGCTCCGGTAGAACCATACTTATCCTGAAAATCTTTTCGTCGCAATTGTTACCTAGAGTTTACTACAAATACGAGTACTATGTGCTCCTTGTTTTATTCCGTTCTGTTTCTTGAAGTTAAATAACGTCTGCAAGCTATTAGGCCTTTTTTGAAGCTGCGGGTGGAAACCATAATACTAGCTGAACCACTTGGCTAAATGGTGTGCCTTGATCGCATATTTTGATACCAGTCGGCTTCCGCAGTGATAGAAATAAAGTCAAGAATAAATGGTTTCCATGACAAGACTGATTTAATTCGTCACCCAGACACAATAACTGATACAATAAGTATACATGCTCTGAGCATAACTGGACGGAAAGCAACATTTAAATAAAAGGCTCAGTGTGTATTGCCTCTGCTGCGATGCACAGCATGATTCTCTTTTTAACAGAGCTCACAGCGCTGTGAATTGCATCTGGTGGAATGCTGGCACATGTGGAGACTATCCTTTGCTTGAGGTCAGCCAGATCAAGGGGCTCCGTGGAATAAACCTCGTCTTTAATATACCCCCAGAGAAAGAAGTCCAGCGTTGTTAAGTCGGGGGACCTCGTAGGCCAGAACATAGGTCCCAAGCGTCCGATCAACCGACCTGGAAGGTTCTCGCCAAGCCACGCTAGAGCGAGCCGCAAAGTGGGGAGGTGCGCCGTCATGCTGAAACCATGTTTGTTGAAGGACTGCAAGCGGCAGGTCACTGGCAAAGTTCACGACTCTGTGCTAAGATATATGTTGTGTAGTTGTTGCCATTAAGGTTTCCCTTAAAGAAATAGGGTCCGATCAGTCAGTTGCCCAAAATGCCACACCACACGTTGACGGACCACTTGACCTGGTGATTATGCTGCCTTAGCCAATGGGGGTTCTCGTTGGACCAGTAATGAGCGTTGTGCAAGTTGATGTTACCGTCCCGGCAGAACTTCGCCTCATCTGTCCAGATTATCTTGTGAAGAAAGTCCTCGTCCTCTTCCGTGTGAACTAGACCCCAGTTGCAGTAGCACCCATAAGGGGGAGCGAAGCCGAGATGCTGCTAGCAGGATCAGGAGCAGGCTGTTTTGAACGACGCTTACTTCCACGGCACGGGCGTCCCTGCATGACGAGTCGGCAGTGTTGTGCTCGCTATTACATTGCTTGCGCTTACGGTGGAATGGAGTGCGTGACTTGCTCTAAGCAGCTGCCATTTTGCATTCCGGTGAGCGTTATACAGAGCACCTACCTCGCATAACTTTGCGGCTCTTTACGGATTGAAATCTTTTCGACTGATTCGGTGAAGCAAGATCTTCCTTTGAGGTTCATTTTCAGTTCCAGAGGGAACACTGAAAAGCTTGTTTCCCCTTGTTGGCCGTCTTTTGCACCGGTAGGTGCAGCAGCCCGTCAGCTGTGGCGTGGAAACAGCTTGGGAAAGTAGTGGTTGCCGGAAGTCCAAAACAGAAAGCAGGACGTCGTGCGACTTGACTGGCTAACAGTGTGCGCGGCTGCTTGTTGAAAGGATAGCTCCACTTTTCCCAGGATGGAGGGGCTTTTGTGGAAATGACTGTGTGATTGAGGCTTTAGCCTGCAGGAGGTTGTCCACTCTCTTGTCCGGGTTTCGGAAAGAATCACCAGTGGCCGACTGCATGTCTGGCGAGTATAAGTTTGTACAGTGTCGCTCCTCTAGTCCCGTTTGGTACCTCCCGATAGGTTCACAGAAAGGGGGGAACGTGTTTGTCCCATTCCCTGCCACATTCGTGAGCAATGCGACGGAGCATTCTTTTGAAAGTACCGTTCCATCTTTCCACCAGCCCGTTGCTTTGCGGGTGGTTGGGAGTTGAAAAGTGTGGGGTCGCGCTATCTTCTCTAGTAGCAGCGTTGTCAACTGCTCGGTGAAATTGCTATTATGGTCTGAGCACACGATTTCGGGCACAGCCATATGCGTACCAAGGTATCGCAGGCAGCCCTCGCGGTGAGCAACTTAAGGAAAACCACCTCCGGCCATCGCGTGTAGACATCGGCAATGCTTGGCGCATGACGGTGTCCCCAAGCGGTTTGCGGCTCGTGCGGGCCGATACAATCCATAAACACTGTGGTGGTGATAGGCGACCTCAGCTGGCAGGCATTGCATGATTGACAATACTGTTTGATGTCGCTTACCACTCTGGGCCAGTAGGATGCCTTCACACAAGCTTTCGTCTTTCTGTCTCCCAAGTGCCCCGCCCACATGGAAAAGAGGACCTTCGCCCTCTTCTCGTCGAGTGGCAGTACTAACTGCTTAATCAGTTTCCTGTTTATCTCCTCCTTGTGGAACTAAAGGTTGTCCTCCACCAACATTCCATGGGTGAAACTTTTAGCCTGCTTACAGGAACTCTTCAGCGTCTTGTCGCTCATCTTGAATTTCCCGAAAGCCCGGTGACAATAGTGGCGGCACAAGCACAGGTCCGTCGACGTTTTCGACATTCACCAGCACACCCATGACTGTGGTGCCTGCAGTCAAGAAAAAGTCTCGTTGCCTTTGTCATACGAAGCACCTGTGGGCGGCAGATCTACCGGTTCGGCTTCAGTTGCCCGCGGTTCGCTCTCAAGTTCTCATAGTCATCCAGTGTCAGAAGCATGTCAATACCTGCTCGTACCTGCGCAGGGAGAGCCATCGGACAAGTTTCAAAACGGCGCTTATGTTGTCCCCGAGCAGCTTCGGTAAGCGCCACCTTTTCCAATGACCCCTTTGCCTTTCGGGCACGACCTGATCTACGGACTACGCTAATTTCCGTGTTGGGAGTTGACGGCAGCATGATTGGTCCCCGCCCAACATTGGACAATTACCTGCTCCATCCAACCTGCCCCCTATATGCTTTGAGGGTGATTCAGCTGTGTCTAGCTGGGTTGTAGTTTCTACAAGTTCTTGTAGGTTGGTGGGGACCTTACTCGCCACAGTATGACTACTCCGGTTTCTATCCTGCGCGTGTTTTCGAGGACAATCGCGGGAAAAATGACTCGCTGCTTGCCAGTTGAAACACTGCCCCAGAGGACTTCGGCTTTGAACTACTCCCAGTTTCTTCAAATCCTGCCTTGAGGGGTTGTCTACACTTGTTTTTCGGGTGCACGGTCCTTGGAACGAGGGACGCCAGAAGTATATCGTGGAGTAAGGGGTCCAAAGTGAAGTTCCATTTTGTTGTTTTGTTTTACTGTTTATGTACTAAACTTTTTTTTGTACTATCCACATATTAAGGTGGTATAGTATCCACATATTAAGGTAATATAGTATTTTCACTGTTGATATATACACGCGTTCAAAAAGAGAATTTTACGAAGGCAACAGTTGAAACACCACGACACAAACAGGCTTACTACTGAAAAAACAGTTAGGGCGCAAGGCGAGCTGGTGTAGGTTTACCATTTTGTTAGACCACCTGAGACTGGGTGGAAGAAACACGACGTCGTGTTTCTTCCACCCAGTCTTAGGTGATCTAACAAAATAGTATGAGCTTACTGCAGTACATGTATACAATTCCTAGTAATTTACACAACCTGCAAACATTTTTCACAGGATAGACACTTCAGGTGCTTAGGTGGAACCAAAGGTTGCTGCTTGCTCTACTGTTCTGCTCACAAATTCCTCAATGACGTCCTCTAAATTCAGGACCGACATACTTTCCTTATGCATCTGCAAAATGAGAAGGTGCGATAACCTTCTCCGAGTCATTCGGTTGCGCAAGCATGTTTTACTTGACGCGGACCACTAAGAGAGCGCTTTCCCAAAAGCGGCAGATGCGAGTATGGTCAACAGAAGCTGAACATACCTTACGACCTGATCCAGTAGCTCGCAAGTGTTTTCCGATTCCTTTGGTAGGATCTCCAAAATGCTCAAGGTTTTGATAGAACCAGTGTTGCTTAGAAAAGTTGGTAAAAGCAGAAACTGTGCCGAGAGTCTCCACAGGTCAAAACCGACTGCATGCACTCACAAATCCATCTCTAGCATATACCGCTGTAAACTGAAGTCTCTCAGCGGCGCCGACTAAGATGCCTTCTAGTTTTACGAGCTGCTCCATGCAAGGCTGCTCAAAGCGCTATTTTGTTTTGCTTATGATCTTGTCGGCAGCAGCGAAATGCTTCTTGTGCACTGTGGCCTTAGTATCACATGCTACTGGCTTAGCAGGCCTATCGGTTGTCTTGTACCTTATTTGCAATTTCGAAGGCCTTGAGATATGAGGCTCCTTTAAACCTAGCTGAGTTGCAGTTGTGCTCGTGTGCTCCCACAGCTCGTCAAATGCGGTTCCAAAGTGCAGACGGGAGATGCGCCTTGCAAAGAGCCTCTGCGGTCTCTTTTGTGCCTAAGGGAGCCAAGGGTTTTCTACCTTATCTGAAACCAGTGCCAACAGATCCAAAATACTGTTTGCATGCTGCTGACTCGAGTTGGTGCAGTTGGTGCAATGACTTTTGAGTAGTTCTACGAAGCTGAGCAGTTTCTTCGGTGAATACATCAACCCGTGTTTGTCTCGGAAGCTAGTAAAACCAGATTGCATATCTGTTTTGCCTTCCGAGGCTGGAACAAGCAAAGGGCACGACATGTAGAGCAGCCAGGCTTTTGCCCAGGCATTTTCGGGCGACATAGCTAGCCATGTACACTAGGCCTGCATCACAATTTTTTTTTCACCCTTGGGTACACAAGAAAATGAGCGCCGGGAAAATGAATTGTTGAAAATGGATTGTTGACTCTAATGTCCAGAAGATAAAAAATACCCTGAGGTAATACCTTATCTTAGATTGCCTGTCCACTTCATAGGTTACTTTCTTTTGGTTCATCAGGTCAACTCCACCCATGGCTTTGTTTTGTATTCCTTTACAACCAAGGGACAATGGACATAAACTTTGCTTTCCTCCCAGCGCATCGTCGTTGTACAAGAACGGTTTGGACCGGGGAGATCAAGTTGGAGAGCAAGGGAACACCCCGGTTTTCCATCCCCTTCACGCAGGAAATGCCGTCGGCACTAAAAGACGCAATGTCACCTCTTTTTCACTTCCTTGTCGCTCAGAAAACTGGTTGGCTGCCCTTTCGGTTCGTATGTACAGTTCCACATGCCTTGATGCCGTATTCGGAAAGCTCCACTTGGAAGGCTGGAGAATTGAAAAAATTGTTACAGAAAAAACTCGCAGCCGACACCATTCGGTCTATCTGTGAGCTGGAGCGCGACTGACCCTCCAACCCCCATGGTAGCGCCTTCGCTCTTCTTCCCAGTGTAGATGTTACACTGGAAACAAATATCCTGTCTTTGAGTTGCAACGGCACCACATCTTGAAGCCTCAGCATGAATAGGTTTGTTTTTATGTATTGCTTCATGATGTTGTGGCCTTTGAATTTGACCATGTGCTTGTTGATGGACTGCAGCTTCGTCAGAGAAGCGCAGCTTGAAATGCCTTGTTGCAATGGTCGATAACAGGTCTCACTTAATAGGCCTTGTCAAAGGTTGGCTCCTCTCTGCCAGGCTGAGACTCTTCTGCAAAATGTAGAGCACTGCGAAGCTGCTGGAAGCGATGGAGAGGCATCACACTGGCAATGAACGGCACGCCTGGAAGGTCAGGTAGCGTTGACCAGTAGTTCCTTAGAGCTGGCAACACGTGGTAACTCATGATGAAGTTGATTCCCAAGAGTGCTTTGATGTCTTTGTTAGTTCTTCTAGAAAACAACACCATTTTGTTGCATGTAACAGACATGCATGTAACGAAAAATTGCAAGTGGTGTGGCGACGCTGTTTTCATCTGCGAGGCAGAAATCGGCGGTTAGAGAAAGGAATGAGGGTAGCTCACAGACACATAGTAAGTGAAAGAAAAATACTATTCGATTTTTCTTATGTGACATTTGTGAAGGCGAAAGGGCACCAGCTGGTGTTCCGTCAACACATTCAAAGCAGAACCAAAGTTCTGTCAAGGTACGAGGACATGTGTCAGCAGGCCAGTTTTCTCCAACTAAATTATGATACACATTGACGCAACCATTGATTCTGCTTTCTCAGTATTTATACAGCTTAACAAACCTATTTCTGTCGCTGCTCGATTGATAGCACACAACAAATGGGAAGAATTTACACTTCATTTTTTTGTTGTGCAAAAATGCTGCGTTCTGGCTTCACAACCGCCTCGTTTTGGGGGAATTTCAGTGCCAGTGTTGCCAACCATAACTTCATGTTCCATCAAAGTCAACTGAAGAGAGTCGATTGCGCAAGCTATACAGATGAATGGGTAGTTCTTTAGATGCACTGGTTTTGAATTCCGGGACATATGGGTCCCGTGTACCTTAAAGGGTTAAGAGGCTGGAATGTTTGTCAGGAAAAGGGTCGCTGTCTTGGCAAGTGGCACTCAATAAGCCATCAATGTCTCCTTGTGAGATGCACTTATCCATAGTTTCCTGCAGGCTTGTGGCTTGTAGAGTGACCCGAGTATGCGTTGTTGGTATTGAGGGAGCTCTATGAGCACCAGCGGCTCAGCACTAGCCCCATGCGCTGGTTTATCCAGTCTGTAAAAGCTTGAGAAGTTTAAGCTTAACCTTAAGCTGTAAAAGCGTAGGATATTGAGAACTGCTCCGGTGTCGGGTGATCATTGCAGCCTGATGACTGACTCACAATCTCAAATAAGTTTTCGATTGGGTCTTGGCTTAGGCAAGATGTCATCAGGTATCTGTAACCAAGTTCCTTGGTCACATAGTCTAGCAAAGACAACACACTAGACAGTGTGACCCTGAAGTCAGTAGCGGTTGATTTGCTGAAGGAACCCAATACCATTCTTGGTGTCCTGCTCGCACTTCTTTATGTACTCGAGGAAGCTTGAAAGTGCGGTAGGAACTTTTCTTGTGTGCTCCTGACTTGAAACTGAAGGTCATCAGCTTGATTAGTTCGTTGATCATTCTATAACAACAAAAACGGAATCGCACTAAATTGATTGCTTTGATAGTCAAAAAATACATTAGTTTTCAGCTGCGAAAAAGTACAGTTCAGATATTTCATGTACTTATTGATTACATCTTGTGCCGTTTTATTAAACGGCATGCATGATAAAACAGCATTCGATACTCCAAAAACTGCCTGTTGATCGTTCAGCACCCCTTATCCTGTGGTCGTCACTAATTGACGCCCGATCGGGGTCGTGCCTCGCTCTCTCCCAAGAAGTCACCCAACAAATGGCTGCATGAGTCGAAACAGTTGACTAGACTCGCGTCGCTCGTTGTTCGCCTCGTTCGCTGCCGCTCGCGTCGCTCGTCGGCCACGGGAGGCAGGGGAACACCCCGACAGGACGGCGCGGAAGCGGGAAGACCACGGAGGAACGGGGGGACGGGGAGAGCGTCCTCGCACCTCCCCTCTCTCAAGTCTTGGACTACGGGGGCTTGAGTCAGGGGAGGGTGGGGCGGAGGGGGGCTTAGCTTGAAGGTCGTCCAGCTCCGCCATCACTATGTCCTCAGTGGGCGGAGGCTGTAACGGGGCGGCGAGGGCTCGGCCGGGCAGGAGAATGGCAACAGCGGAGGCGGCAGTGGGTCCGAGGCCAATGTTTCCAAAACAACAATCTCATTTTATAACCTTCACAACATACATGATGGATTCACATATCTTTAGTGCCTTTCAAAGATCACATGGCACTAATGACACTGTGACAATCAAACGAAGGAATCAATACTTCAACATTTCTAACATCACCAACAATCTGTGCTATTCCATGAAGCAGAGCTGTAAAAATGCTAACGCTACAACAGTAATCACAACAAGAAAACTTGTAATATGCAGCAAAGCTAACCAAGGGTCCCTTTAATGACCCTGGGCTCACCTCAACCATCAGAAACTTCCTTTTCCCAGACACGGGCAGCGCCACACAAAGCCAGGCACCGCAAAAACCGGATCGCTGCTCGTTGTAGTGGTGAAGTTTGCACCGAAGAGGAACAATATGTAGTGTTCCGGTTTTTGTGGTGGGAAAGTGTATCAGGGAGCCAAACTCTACGAAAGACTTTCGGCGCAATACGGGAACAGTGTCTCGCACTAGCGGAGTGTCTACGAATCGAATGTCCACACCTTCTGACTACGAAAACCGGATCCCTGCTCATTTTCCTCTTTGGTGCAAACTTCCAAGGGAGGGGCCATGATCTATTTGCAACAAAAAGAAAACAACTGAAGAATTATGGTCAATCTTTCATGGCAGAACCACAACAGCATAACAATAAAATAATTGAAGACAGAAGTCAGTAAGAAACAATGTACTGAAAAGTTATAGCCACATTGCAGATAATTTTTGACTTACCCTCGTATGTTTGAGCCCCCAGAGTGGCTTTCAGTGACTGTGCCGAAAGCCAGAATCACGAACTGTCGGAGAAACCGGCCCCTGATGGCCTTCACCACACAGGATGGCAGTGGTGCGCCTGTTGTGCTGCCAAGCGCCGCCACAGCCACAGGGCCTTTTGCCGGTAGGCAGCGTAGCAATAGCGCCTGGAATGAATAACCACAACAATTTTCTGTAAGACGCAATACCACAACCTTTTAAAACTGCGGATTCTGGGCTCTACCAGCAGAGACAAAAAGAAGTGCTGCAACGGGCCCTCGTGCTTCGAGCAGCAACCTATCTAAAATAACCCGAGGAGCAGAGCAAGTTCTAGATTCTGCCCATTATTCTCCCCACAAATTCAAGTGACATGTGTGAACATTATAGTATGTTGCTTATTGAACCGCAGTAGTGTATGTAGGGTTGTTCGTTTTCGGGTAAAACCCGATTTTACCCGATTTTTACACCCCGAACATGTTTCAGGAGAATCGGGTTAAACCCGATTTCTCCCCGAATTCCAAAACCACATAACCAACCTATTTATTTTTGCGCCGCACGGAGTTTGCGGTGCACACACGCTAGCTACCCTACCTCGGGACAACAGTGACCTATAGTTCATTTCGCAAGCTGCGTGCAGCACTGTGGACGCTACACGGCTCTCAACCAACCGCCCAACGAGCGCGCCTAACTCACCGTGACATTCTACGGAGGCCGGCTGAAGAAAAGCGACAATAGGCGTTGGGGCCTCGGAGGGACATTTCCGTCCCCCGCTGTGCAGGTGGAACCGCCTCGGCACGCCACGTAGCTTCGGCCCTGCTGCACGCAGCTTGTGAAATGCACTATCAATCCCCCTTCGACCGCTGTTAGGTGTCGACGCCCAGCACGGTCTCTCGGGTAGCATGGCCATCTCGCTGGCGTCCAACCTTTCTCACGAACAACGTCCGAGCCAGTCAGTCGCGTAAACAGATCGGGAAAACTTAACAGGTTTATTCCATAGCGAAATATCTGATCGAAGACGACCGTCCCTCGAACGGTCGGGGTTTTTGTTGACACCTGAGGGAGAGGAGGATTCCGTGGGCGGTGCTTCCCTTGAAGCGACCGACGGCAATCGGAGCTGGAAAACCCTGATGTCCCCCGATTACCAGCTTGAAACAGATCCCTTAATTTTAACACGTCAGCGTTAAAAAGCTCGTAAAACGCTACAAAAAAAAAAAAAAACGAATGTATTATTTGAGTATATTTGTAAATTTAACCCGAAAAAACCCGAATTTCGGAATGTTTCCACAAAAAACCCGATTTCTCCCCGATTATCAGCTTGAAAAATAGCACCCGATTTTTACCCCCGAATTTAAAAAAATATAAAACCCGAAAACGAACAACCCTATGTATATGTAGTAAATCTTGTTGCCGAAATTCTGAATAAAAGCGAAAGGCGGTCACCCGTGAAAATAAAAAAGAAGCGCAGTGCCCACGCGGGCCTGCGGAAAGAACGAGGGGTTCTCGCATGACGAGGTGGTGGTACGCGCGGCGGGGCCGGGGGCGCGGGAACCCCGGAAGGAAGGAGGCGTCCTATACGGGATGGTGGCTTGTGAGCGTCACGCATTTATATAACAGTGAAACAACATGGGTTCAAGCGCCATGGGGACGCGACCCTGACAACACGGCAGCATTAGCAACGGTGGACAGTGGCGCCATCTAGGTAGTGTATATAGAAACTGCGAAAAATTTACAATGCAACAGTATACTCCATGTACAAGGAGGTAGCGAGCGGTTATGGGGCACAAGTGCAACAATTTTTCTGTTGTAGTTCTGCATCGTGTAGTAATGGGCCATAAACCATCACAAAGAACTGTTAGAAAAAGTCAATTCCAACAGATCAGATGATCAAAGACTAACATGTGCATGTCTACAAACCCTAAAATGTGCGGCAGCACTGTTCCATCTGATTTCGATTGAACTACTGCATCTTTTTGTGGCAAGAGAACAATCTTATAACAGCCAGAATCGGAGAAAAAAAAGGACACGTTACTATAGCTTGAATTGCAGGGAAGTTCAATGAGAGCAATTATTAGCCCCCAAGAGTGGATGAGTTACCATGTTCAGGGCACTGTAAAGCTTTGATCACATACACACTGCTCATGTCACTTACGTGATGTAGGTGCAAGCTGCGATTTCAATGCTAAGCACTTTCGGCTGCATATTTACTCGGGCAACGTATACCTCACGGATGCTTCACAGATTACTTCATTATAAGTGGGGGGGACGTGGGGAAAGGACACTTTTTGTGAAGCCAGCATAAACAGAAGTTCTTATTTAAAAAAAAACTGGCTTTATAAAAAAATTGGGTTCAAAGCATATGAATATTGACCAGCAAGTTATACGACTGGCAATGACCGATAAGAGGAAATCTTTTTTGTACTTGTCTCCGAAAAAATTTCCTATGTCTAGAATAAGGTGCATAACGCTATGTTCACACTACGAGACCTAACAGGCGTATCTTTTGCAACAAGCGTCAGCGCAGCTAGCGAGCGTTCTGGACGCCCAGGAGGCGCTTCAAAAATAACCACTTGTGGCGCCATTTATGGCGGAAAAAGGCACTTTTGATATAGCCATTAGATTTGCAAGTCTTTTTTCCGTTGCTTGCAAAGTGTCAGGATCTGTCGTTTGAAATATGGTTTTATAAAAGTATAGCGTCTGCGTGAACTCTTTCGGGAGGCGAACCAAACAAATGGTGAAAAGCTGCAGCCACGTGGCTGCAGCAGGCGCTTTGCTGTGAAAAAAAATTGCAGACGGTGGCAGCGAACGCGTCTCCGTCTGCTATTTTATGTTTCTGCCTGCGTGTCGTAAGTATGGTCGGATTCGCAGGTGAGTTGTTCTTGTTTCGACTTTGTATTGACTTGAATTTACCGGCTGATCCAGGGTGACTACCGATTCTAATGAGGCATCGTTGGCCTCCGTCACTAGCTTCTTACGCGCCGTTCACCTGCCGAAGAGTGCGTTGTTCCGCGTGAAAGCCGCGGTTCCCACGCTGAGAAGTCAGAATGGCAAGACGTGCCGCGTATTTTAGCTTCGAACACGTTCACGCCAAAGAGACGGGGCATTCCTTTTATCATAATCGCTCGCATGCTATTAATTACGTTCGGATAATTCAGAGAGGGACTTCAGTGAAACCCAGAGAAATTAGCTTGTTTGTTTTTATCTAGCTTTCAAAGTGTCGACGCACTATTTTATCTGGAAGCTGCACCTGCCGGAGTGCAATCACGGGGCAATGACAATATTCCGCCGTGATCAGCTTTTTAACGACACATTTGCAAGCCCGTCGCTGCTGCGAGGAGAAAATGGCTATACCGAAACTTTAAAGGCATTCCACGGGGGTCTCGAGTGGCGCAGCAGTCGGAGGCGAAACTTGAGCGCACTACTCCAATGGGTGTGAACGCTGCATTCAGCAGTGTACCCTGAACGTAGTGTTTATGCACGTTGTGCTGACGTTTGTTGCGAAAGTTACGCCCATTAGGTCCATAGTGTGGACGTAATATTAGTGATAAGTTAAAACTGGAGCTAACCAAGTCTCGCGAACTTGTTCTGAAGCAAGGGATACTGATGCAGCAATCAAGGTTATGAACATTTTACTTTATGTTGACCCGCAACTTCACAAAGAAACAAACACGAAACACAAGTGAAACATGCAATGCAACCACTAATGCGAATTCACATTGTAAAGTAATGTACATAACGCCCACTTAAACAGATAGTAAAGTAGCTGTCTAACGTTTTACTGCTGGTGCCCATTTGCAAGTTCGCCGAATACCAAATCCGGCGTTGAACTCACTCGATGCGCTGTTATGCCCATTCCCTCCTGGCGGTAGTAGCACATCACGAGGTAGGCGACCTCCAGCACCCCCGGACTCAAGCACACCGTCTCGAAATCTGGGTTGCTTGTTAGGCAGCCAGGTTGCCTCGAGGCGGCGGCGGGGTACTCGCGGCAGCAGACTCACTTGTCAGCTGTCGGTATCTGCGTGCAGCATCCAAACTAGTACCTTTGAAAAAAAAAAAAAAAAAAAGAGAACAGGCGTAAATGACACATACAGCGGTAAAATAAACAGCGTATCACCCACCAGTCGGTATTGCCGATCCGCCCCGTCTCGTCGAGGGCGCCGTCTTCGTTCTCGGACGTGGCCGCCTGCACGTCCTCGGAACCCGAACACGACTTTGAAGCGCTGCTATCGTCCACATTGCACGTCGGACTGGCGTCATAGGAAATCATCCCCAGGTCGGCTTTCTGCCGAAGAATTTCAACCTCTAACGGCGTCAGGTCCTCGAGCGTAGAGAACTTCGCCATGATCGAAGCTCGAATGACAAAGAAGTTCGGCCGGTGCGGCTACCTACTACTACTAAGCGTTGTTATGTTGGAAGAGAATAAAAGGGGGAGGAGAGGGCCAATTGTGGATGCGCACCGGGCGCGTTTGTCACTGGCTCTCAGGGGGAGGGGGGTGGGGGAGAAAAGTTGGGGGTAGGGGGAGATAGAGGTAGAGATAGTTTATAGAAGGGGAGGGAGTGGGCCAAGCCGGAGGAGCGCAAGGGTATTAATTTAGCTGTATCGGGGTATCGAATCGAGTGTCGAGAAGCCGGGGGGAGCGAATGGGTATTAATTTAGCTCTGATCGGGTATCGAATCGAGTGTCGGGTGTCGGATATCGAATATCGGGTGGCCGGGAGATGGTAGGGGGGGGGGGGAGTTGGGGTTCCAGCGCCGGAGCGCTGGCACGGCGCGGTGTCCGGCAACCAAGCGATTGTCGGGGGCGACCACGTCGTGTGGTGTGGGGCCCAATGATGTCAATCCATGCGGGAGTGCGGACGCAAACGTCGGAGCGCACGGCGGGCGCTCGAGGACGCAATCGTCATAGGCGTGTTGCGCGCGGCCGAAGGGCTCCGCCCTGGTCGCTGATTGCCCGGAGAAAGTTCCTCAGCACGAAAAACACCGGAGTGGGGTGGGGAGTGTCGCCTCGCCGAGGCCCCGGCGGGTGCCGGCGGTGCCAGCGCTTCCTGGTGAGAGGGGGGAGGTCTCTGAAGGGGAGTCGCCACCTGGTGGATGGCAGGCACACCACTTGTCCCGCCCGGGCGATTCGGCCGGCTCGGCCGCGTTGGGTATCCCTAGCAATGGGGCAGCCGCGCCAGGGGAGAGGATGTGACGGAGAAGCCGTGCGGCGCGCCGGCTCGCGCGCCGGCCATCTTTCACCCTTTTCTTTGCGGATGTTGGGCGAGGTGGATGTGGCTACCTGGCTGTCTGGCCGTTCTTTGTCCGGGTGGTGCAGATCGTTGCGCTGGGTTCATAGGGACCAGAGAAGCCCTGTCTCCTCCAAAAGGTAAGGAGGGCCTTGAGTGCTCTGTCTTTGCCTCGTTGATTGCTCCTGGGTCGCAGAATTTCTTCTCTTGTACCGCGGGACAGACCCAGCGCGGCGATGGATGCTGTCATGGCCTCCCGGGCGTCGGCATGTTCCGGGCAGTCCAGGAGTAGGTGGTCGAGGTCCGACCATTCCCCGCATGTCGGGCATTCTGGTTCGGCATCAGGACAAAAAGAGATGCACTCTCGCCGGTGTCCGAGCGCATCCCGTCCGAGATCCTGTGGACGACTGCGGCGGTGGGGCGGCCCCAGTTCCGGGGGGCTTCGCCGGTCGGTCGCCGGCCGCGTACCTCTCGTCCGGGTGGTTTGTGGCAGTCTCCCGTGCGACGAGGAGCTTGGCGTCGGCAAAGGGGCCACTTTGAGGCCTGTAAAGACTCGGGGCTTGTCCAAGTAGTCGACCTCCGCTGGAGCCATGCGTCGCCCAGGACAACGGGCAGAGTTGGTAGCGAGCCAGGGTGTCTCGTCTCAAACTGTTTATTTACATACTATGTACAGTCTGCCGTAGAGGCGGAAAAGAGGAAATGAGGAGAGCCTTTGAGAAGGAAAGCGGGGATGAAGCGGAGAAAAGGGGGCTGGAAAAGACCAAGTCACGAAGGAGGAAGAAGACAGGAGGAGAATATCTCACGACCTCCTGGGGCAACGTGCAAGACAGTCGGCAATTGAAGCACCTTATCGGCCTCCTAGCCTCAAAGGATTTCTTCTTTTGCCGACTGTCTTGCACGTTGCCCCGGGAGGTCGTGGAGATATTCTCCTCCTTGTCTTCCTCCTTTCGCGACTCTGGTCTTTTCCAGCCCCCTTTTCTCCGCTCATCCCCGCTTTCCTTCTCAAAGGCTCTCCTCATTTCCTCTTTTCCGCCTCGACGGGAACTGTACTCATCCGCAAGGTCTGCGGCTCGATAAACAGAGTCTACTCCTGACTTATCTTGAATCCAGGTTCGCATGCTTTCAGGAAGAGTCTTATAGAACTGTTCGAGCGCGACCGTCTCCAGTATTTTCTCCTTGTCGTCATACGACTCGGCGACCTTCATCCACTCGACAAGGTACGACCGAAGTTCGTATGCGAACTCCGCATAACTGGCTTCCGACTTTTTGGTCACGCCCCTGAACTTCTGTCTGAACGCTTCTGCCGACAACCGGTACTTCTTGAGCAGGCAGCTCTTCACGCGCTCATAGTCGTCTGAGTCGTCCGCGGATAACCTCGCGATTACCCCGGCTGCCTCGCATGGCAGAACACTCAGCAACCTTCTGGCCCAAGTGACCCGATTGAAACGGGCCCTCTCGCAAGCTCTCTCGAAGTTTACCAGGTAGAGGCCCATATCTTGTCACCACCTTGAAAGCCTGAATAAGCTTCGTCATGTCATAGAGACTTCGGGTGCCTTCTACCTCCGTTTCCCGTCCTCCGCTCGTTTTCCTTAGCTCGACCTCGAGACGAAGTTTTTCTAATTCTAACTCCTTAAATTTTGCTTCGTCTCCTTTTTTTGTTTTGATTTTTTCCCACATCTCTTCGATTTCCTCGTTGTCAAGATTTTCGTCCTGGATAGCCTTAACAAGCTCCGTTTTTTCATTGATGTGTTAGCGTCTACCCCGAGCTCCTCACACAAGTCGAGCAACTGACACTTTAGCAAACGCTGCAGATCCATGTCTGTGACCTATCTGGGTGGCAAAACTCTGCACTACCGACAAACAACAACTTTAAAAAAAAATGCCTTTTCGGTAGTTCCTTACGCCCCTGCAAAATACACCTCGATTTTACAGGCCTGGCGACAGAGAAAAGATGCCGTCACTCACCAGACTCGGCTCACGGCCCATGAGATCCGTTGTTGCTGCCGCTCAATGGTCGTAGCTGTCGATCCCACCGTCCGCCATCCAGTTGTAAAGACTCGGGGCTTGTCCAAGTAGTCGATCTCCGCTGGAGCCATGCGTCGCCCAGGACATCGGGCAGAGTTGGTAGCGAGCCAGGGTGTCTCGTCTCAAACTGTTTATTTACATACTATGTACAGTCTGCCGTTCGGCATGAGAACAACATGAGAACACGAAGAGAGCGCGTAAAACCGCTCTTTTTATAAGGTCCCCTTTCCCTACGTCCCTAGGCCAGGACGTCGTTCCCCAAATGGTCAGGCTCCGCCCACTAGCACGCACATACACACACAGAGGATAATTGCTCCGCCGGTTCCTCAAGGCTTGTAGTGGCAGCCGTCTCCTCAGGGACGCTTGAGATTTGACCTTGCTTCCTGGATTCTAGGTCGAGGTGACGCCGAGAACGTCATCCCCAAACGTCCAGGCACCGCTTATGAGCACGCACAAACGCACACACGAGTTAATCGTTTTGTTTACTCCAAAAGGACACGAACGCCCGGAGGATACGGTCCCCCTCCTTAGTCGGGACGGAAAGGACCTTGGACGCCGATAACCGGGCAGTTCTCGTTCACGGCTTATCTCCCTCTTGCGGCTTAGCAGGGATCACCGTGGCCGTTGGTTCCTGCTTGGCGCCTCGAGGAGATCGCCTTGCCTTTTCAGCACCTTACTTGAGCCGGCATCGACGACAGCTTGTCTGGCTCTTTTGTCGACGGTACGGATGTTCACCCTGGCAGCGTCGCAGATAATCCTAGCTCGAGGTTGTCAAAGAAAGTCGTGGCCTCGGGAATGTTGGAGAAGGGGTGGCGTTCCGCGTCCAGGTGCTTCCGCGAAGGCTGTTCGTTACAGGCCATAAACACGGGATCGTCATGGATCTGCTCCGCAAGGGTGTCCGCGCGCTCGTTTCCGGAGATCCCGCAGTGACTCGGGACCCATTGGAATGCCAAGCGGTGGCCCCCCGCAGGGGGCACCTGTGAAAGCAGGTGTTTGGTGAGTGGCGTCACCACGGACCCCGAGCCATGCGGGTTCGCCCGCCCACGTATGGCTGTGCGTGGCTTTCCCGTGTCCGGGGAAAAGGGCATCCTGGTGGTTGAGTCGAACCCGGGGTAGGTTTGGACCCTTCGGGGCCCCCGGGTGAGGCAATACACCACTTCGGCCCCTGCTTCTCGTAGACGGGAGTCCTGGTAAGGCCCGGCCAGGATGATTCAGTCTAGTCGCCTTTTCTTCTACTATCCCCTCCGATCTTTCACTTTTACCTTTCCTGTTTCTTTTACTTCTCTCTCAATTCTCTTACTCCTTTTCACTCCTCTTTGGCGGCAAGGGCTAACCTTGGGTGGCAATGGACCTCTGTCTTGACCCACACTTGGGTATAGTTTCCCGGCAGCACTGTTAGAGTAACGTTTCCAGCAAAGCCCTTTTGTTATGGTACGTTACCTAACCCCTTGTTGGGCTCGGTGGTGGGTGGTGCACCGCGGATTCCGAATTTCCTCTCGCCTTTCATGGCTCGCTCTCAAACCAAAACCCCCGGTTCTGGACGCGCCTCTAAGAGGCAGCGTCCTGAACTCTCTGTCATTGCCAAAGATCCCGAAGACGAAACTTTCCCGAGATTCTTGGTCATTCACTCTGAAAACCAAGACCAACCTCTTGCCAAACTGTCGCCTTTTGTAGTTGCAAAGATCCTAGACAATAACATCGGTGCAGAATACAAAGCAAAGAAACTCCATTCCGGAGACCTACTCGTTGAGGTGGTAAGGAAGTCGCAGAGCTCGACGCTTTTGAAAATGACATCTCTTGGTGATCTGCCGGTCACAGTGAGTAAGCACAGAATGCTGAACACGGTTCGTGGGGTCATCTCGGAAGATGACCTCCTTTCGACCAGTGAGGATGAAATTTTGGAAGGCCTACGAGCATCTAAAGTGGTTTCAGTCCAACGCATCACTTTCAAACGTGAGGGCACTGAAGTTAAGACCAAACACTTGATTTTGACATTTGAGCGTCACACGCTTCCGGTGCTTGTCAAAGCTGGCTACTTGAACTGTCGCGTGCGACCCTATGTCCCTAACCCACAGAGGTGCTTCCGATGCCAGCGCTTTGGTCATGGGTCGCGCAGCTGTCGGGGAAGGGAGACGTGTGCAAAGTGCGGGAGCCACGACCATGTGGCCGACGTTTGTGAAGGTTCAGTTGCCTGCGCTAACTGCAAGGGTCCTCACCCTGCTTACTCTCGCTCCTGCCCTCTGTGGCGACAAGAAAAGGAAATTCTTAGCTTACGAGCCAAAGAGAACTTGTCATATCCTGAAGCAAAACAAAGGTTTTCCTTCATTTCCAAAGGTACCTACTCCGACGCGGTGCGCAGGGGCCCCGCACCGCGTACGGAGTCCAGGGCCACTCAGTTCTCTCTTGAGGACTTGAGAGGCCCCCTTCAGGCCCCGAAACAACCTGCGGGGAGGCAGGGTGCCCCAGGTAACGCTGGGAGCACACAGCCACCCCAGTCGGTTCAGGCACGACCTCCGGCTGACCGGCAGCCTCGTGCCGGTGGTTCTTCTCAAGATGGGGAGCGAGGCCGTCGTTCCACTTCCTCGGAGGCGGCCCGCCTTGTTACGGAGCAACAGGGCCCACCTGCTGCTCCATCAACGTCAAAAGACGTTGAAAGCGTGAATGCAGGAGGGTCCCGGCCTGGTACGCCGAAGCCTCCTTCGGCGGGGTCTGGCCGTGGCCGGAAACTCGTCGCTCAGGTCTCCGACCACGTCGGAACTGGCAAACCTGCGTCCAAGGTTCAGGATGCAGTGGGAGCTGTTGACATTGCCGACTCCTCCGGTCCTTCCTCGGATCAGGAGGACATGGAATGGCATACTGCTAAGTCAAAACAGAAAGGAAAAAAGCCGGTGGTTCCTCCTTAGGGTGCAGCACAAGCAAAATTGCTCAATTCATTTATGAAATCTTCTATCCTTAAAAATGGGCTCTGTAATTCTTCAGTGGAACTGCCGTGGCTTATTCACTAACCTTGCAGATGTTGAGTTTCTTTTAGAAGAGTATAAGGCATCTGCCTTATGCTTGCAGGAAACACACTTGAATACATCGCACACTAACTTTCTGAGACACTACAGTGTGTTTCGTAAAGACCGCCCTAGCACGTCCATTTCTTGCGGCGGCGTTGCGGTGGTGCTTCCAAAACATATTCCATGTGCAGAGGTTCCGCTTCAGACGCCACTCGAAGCTATCGCTGTTCGTCTCTTGTTGCATAAAGCCATAACTCTATGTTCAGTGTACTTTCCACCTTCTCTTTCTCTGAAGCGACACGATCTCGACTCCCTTTTAAGTCAGCTTCCAGAGCCCTTTCTTTTACTCGGTGATTTTAATGCACATAGTACCCTTTGGGGTAGTGATCATACAGATACACGTGGAAAAATAATCGAATCTATATTATTTTCACATCCGCTATGCATTTTTAATACTGGCCATCCTACATATTTTAGTCCATCATCCTTGTCATCTACATGCATCGATCTTTCTATTGGCAGTGCCAATCTGCTACCCGACTTTTCATGGACTGTTGAACAGAATCCCCATGGAAGTGACCACTTCCCCATTATTTTAAAATGTAAAGACACTCCTCAGTCTTCACCTACGCGCCATCCACGCTGGAAGTTTGAAAAGGCAGACTGGAGCCTTTTTAAGCAGTCGTCCCTCCTGGCCTGTTCTCGCCTCGGTCAGCTTTCGATTGATGAGCTCAACCATCTTTTAACATCCCATATTCTCACTGCAGCATCACTTTCAATCCCTCGGTCGTCTGGACAGCTTCCTAGACGACCAAAGCCATGGTGGAATGAAGACTGTAAAGAGAGTCGCAAGCAGCAAAACAAAGCTTGGGGTGTTCTAAGACGTTATCCAACTCGGGATAACCTGATATCTTTCCGAAAAATGAAAGCTCGTGCTAGGTACATTCGTCGCAAAGCGAAACGCGAGAGCTGGCAAAAATATGCGTCCTCTATCAATAGCAGTACTTCTCCCAAGGAAGTATGGGACAGGATTCATAAAGTAAATGGCTCCTATCATGCTTTCACCATTCCACTTCTTTCTAGAAATGGAAAATGCCCACGCAATCTTGAAGAGCAGGGCAACATCCTTGGCGAGCATTTTGAATTTATTTCCAGCTCGCAGCACTATTCGCCTGCATTTCTGCAACATAAAAGGAAAGCTGAAAGTACAATACTGAAAACATCCGGTGGTGAACGCGAAGCTTATAATGCCCCCTTTACCTTACACGAACTGAACATAGTGCTCCAAAACTCTAAGGCATCAGCTCCTGGTCCAGATGGCATTCATTACTATATGCTTCAACATCTCCATCCCTCCACACTTGATATTGTTTTATACCTTTTTAATCGTATTTGGTTCGAGGGCTACTTTCCATTAGACTGGAGAATGGCAACAATCATACCCATACTCAAGCCCGGTAAGGAGCCATCCTGTGCGGCTAGTTATAGGCCTATTGCGTTGACTAGCTGCTTTGGAAAGACTCTTGAACGAATAATTAATAGAAGACTGATGTATTTCCTTGAACTAAACAAACACCTAGATGTGAACCAATGCGGGTATCGTTCGTCTCGGTCCACTCTTGACCATTTAGTACGGCTGGAGACAGTCGTGCGTGAGGCCTTCGTTCATAGACAACATTGCCTATCTGTATTTTTCGACCTCGAAAGAGCCTACGATACAGCCTGGCGCTTTGGTACACTGAGGGACTTGTATGATCTGGGTATTCGCGGTCGAATGCTTCGTACCATTGAGAGCTACCTCAGCAGGCGTACCTTTCGTGTTCAGATAGGAACAACTTTATCTAAAGTGTTTGTCCAGGAAAATGGAGTTCCTCAGGGAGGCGTTCTTAGTGTCACGTTGTTTATTGTCAAAATGAACTCCCTTGCATTGGCTATCCCCCCATCGGTGCAATATTCACTCTATGTAGACGACCTTCAGATCTCTGTGTCCTCTTGCAATCTGTCACTCTGTGAGCGACGAATTCAGCTAACCATCAATAAGCTATCAACCTGGGCCAATCAAAATGGGTTTAAGTTTTCCTCAGATAAAACAGTTTGTGTGTGCTTTTCTCGGAAACGCGGACTATTTCCTGAGCCTGTTCTAGCACTAAACAATGCCACAGTCTCTGTGAAGCCTGAGCACAAGTTTCTGGGTCTTACATTTGACAGCAAACTAACCTTTGGTGCCCATATAAAGAATCTAAGATTAAAAGCTCACAAATCACTTAATATTCTTAAAGTCCTGTCCCACCGATCCTGGGGTTCTGACCGGACGTGCCTTTTGAGGATATATCGCTCGATAGTGCGATCACGACTGGACTATGGCAGTATTGTTTATGGTTCAGCTAGGCCTTCCATTCTAAAAATGCTCGACCCTATCCATCATCTTGGGTTGCGATTGGCGACGGGTGCCTTTCGCACGTCTCCTGTGCCAAGTCTGTATGCAGAGGCCAACGAGCTGTCTCTTGAGAAGAGAAGATTTTCACTGGGCTTTATGTATTCCCTGAGAGTCAGGTCGATCTCTGATCACCCTGCGCGAATGGCTGTGGAAGACATGCGCTCTGAAAGGGTGTTTCAGAACAAAGCCACAACTGTGCCTCCCTTCTCTTTGAGATTGAAAAGTGCCGGTGAGAACATGGGACTCGATTGGAGGCCTCCTGTAGTGCAGTCTACTGTTGCAGGAGCACCTTGGGAGCACCCTGTCATTAAGTGTGACCTTTCACTCACGCGATACAAGAAATGTTGATACTCCCAATGGTGTGTTTCTTCAGGAATTCTTTGCACTGCAAAGTCAGTATGGCGAATATGTAAGCTTCTACACAGATGGTACAAAGACTCAGAATCTGCTGTTGGGTGTTCCATGATTGGCCCGACAGTTCAACTTGTTAGGCGAATCAACTCCTCTGCTTCTATTTTCACAGCGGAAGCTCTATGGTCTGCCTGTAGCCATAAGCTACATACTTGATAAAAAGCTGTCTCGCTCCATTGTATACACCGAGTCCCTCAGTGACACAGCACTGCTACTGACTCCCACTAAACACCCTCAAGCACTTCCTGCTTCTTGAACTGCGAAGTAAGGTTGTTGCTGCCTCAAGACAGGGAAACGAAAAATATACTTTGCTGGATTCCCAGCCGCGTGGAGCATTCCGGGCAATGAGGCAGCAGAT